>VOPJ01011736.1:0-20556 GCA_014673585.1 Semibalanus balanoides
TAATCAAACCATTGGCTTCTTACCGTAATAAAAATATATTTGACATTTCAAAAAAGTATGCACACTCCCTTTAAGTAACTAAATATCTGTTATGGGCGCTAAGTGACCTTTGATGTCGACGCGCCCTAAAACCCCAATAATCAATCAATCCCCAATATATGGAAAATGGAAAGGAAACAAGTCATGCTTCTTGCTTACTGTATTTCGTACATGGCTCAGTATATTATTTATTTTCCATATTTGCTATTGTACTGGTGTATACAAGATGTATTTGTAGTGTGTACTGGTATTTACAAGCTACTGGGATGTTATGACGTAATTTTTATTGGACATTGATAGTAATTAACAGTTACGCCATTTTTCAGCCCACACACTTTCTACTGGTAGCTTACCAAGAAGTCTGCAATCATGTCGATCCTCGAGAAAATAGCAGACATTGAAAGTGAGGTAAGTCACGCCTTTCTTTAACCCTTATTTTGGTGTCGTATGTCTGAAGTTTGTGAGTTAAACATGCATGACATCAATCTGATTCTCCACGTAGACAGGACACACATTGTTAATCTGACATAGGTAACGTCTGGTAACTTTGCAAAACACAGCTTCTGAGCGGGCGCGGGACGAACGCTTTCTGTACGGACCTAGCACCGCATCTCAGCTGGGCCTGGCTGAGCTAACCTAAATATGGACCTGGCACCGCATCTCAACTGGGCCTGGCTGAGCTAACCTAAATATGGACCTGGCACCGCATCTCAACTGGGCCTGGCTGAGCTAACCTAAATATGGACCCAGCACCGCATCTCAACTGGGCCTGGCTGAGCTAACCTAAATATGGACCTAGCACCGCATCTCAACTGGGCCTGGCTGAGCTAACCTAATATGGACCTAGCACGCATCTTCAACTGGGCCTGGCTGAGCTAACCTAAAATATGGACCTAGCACCGCATCTCAACTGGCCTGGCTGAGCTAAACCTAAATATGGACCTGGCACCACATTTCAACTGGGCCTGGCTGACTAACCTAAATATGGACCTAGCACCGCGATTCTCACTGGTCCTGGCTGAGCTTTATTTTTAATTTAACCACCTCATCCCGGTCTAATTAATTGGACCTAGCACCGCATCTCAAATCTGGGCCTGGCTGCAGCTAACCTAAATATGGGACCCAGCACCGCATCTCAACTGGGCCTGGCTGAGCTAACCTAAATATGGACCTAGCACCGCATCTCAACTGGGCCTGGCTGAGATAACCTAAATATGGACCTGGCACCACATTTCAACTGGCTGAGCTGACCTAAATACAAAGTGTGTAATTTGGAGCACGTTTCATGCTAGTCACTTGTGCCCAGCTTGTGTATGGAATATTTCAATGGTGTACCAGTGGACCATACCTGTAGCCATGTAGTTAGTGTTTTTGTCCTGTTTTTTCTTTGGAATTTGTTTTTAAACTTTGACATGGAGATAGACGGGGCATTCCACCACAGATCGACCAGGGGTTAACATCATATTGTCACGGATTTTTCGTCATAAGGGTAATCGGCCACGCTGATCACGGCTGTGATATTTTTTTTTGTCTTATGTTAGCTCTCAAAGTTATAGCCTCATCTCATGCATTTTGTTTATACACACCTACATGCCTATTTTATAATGCAATTGTTACCCCTTCATCGTGCGGTGATTGGATTAAGTTGCGCAGCACTTGATTAGTAATGGTTCATAGCTTGTTTGATGCTATTGCATAAGTGGAAAATTTCGCCCCTTGAATATATGTCAAAAAGTTTTTTATGTAACTTATTTCACAACTTTTTTGACGATTTTTAACGTCATAGGATTCATAACGTCTGTGTTCTATACAGTTCATCAATACAAAGTGTGGTATCTCCTCTGAATATTCTTAGGGATTTTTCGTCATAAATCATAACAATTGACACTTTAAAATCAAACAATTGAGAAAAAATCTTATATTTATTAAAGGAGGTCAAATTTGTACCTATACATTAGTATCATGCTATAGTCATTACTAATCAAGCGTTGCATAATTTAATGTACTCACCGCACGATGAAAGGGCGAAAAATTCACGCCAAATGAGACACGTAGGTATGCAGTGTCCTAGGATTGGAAATTTCGGGTGTAAAACGACACCTTACAAGTAATGATATTCCACTCCCTTTGCCTAATTTGAATGGTTATTTTCCACTCTTTTTTCACTTATGATTTTTTTTTTTAATATTTGAAAATCCGAAAATTGATCAAGTTTTGTTTGACGTATACATTTTTGAAAAAGGCTCTTTTTAGGTATAATTTTCCACTCTTTTTGCTGATTTTTAGCCTGAATTTTGCACTCAGCACCCTGGCTCTAAAGCAATCCTAGGACACTGTTAAGGTGGGTATCACCAAAATGCCTGAAGCTTTAACTTTGCAACAGCTAATATGAGGCAAAAACAAATACCACAGCCGTGATCAGCGTGGCCGATTATATCCATGAGGGGATCTCATCAAAATTCGTGACACGATGATGTTAAATCTACACCTTGACTGGTTGCCATCTGTGCTGTAATACCCCAGATAACAATTGTCCTTGCACATTTGTCTGTGCCGTTGATTGCGGCTGCTTTACCAGTCGATCCGTCATCCACCGACAGATGGCCAGGACTCAGAAGAACAAGGCTACCAGTAAGATACAGTGCTTAACTCAGCAAGCCAATCATTGGCCTCTGAAGTGCCAAGCTAGCCAAGCTGCAGACGTGAGGCTACATCCGCCATAGTCGAGTGGATGGCGGCAACCGCGTGAGGTTTCGACAGTCAGGCAAAGACTGGAGCTACCGCGACCGTGTTCGATTCGTCGGTGAGTGTAGGAATACAGCCAAGCATGCTAGGAACCGCCGACTGATAATAGTACCTGATCTTCGGTAGTCGTCGCGGGTACTCACGGGGAGCACCGGAGAGGCTTGAGGAGACACTCATAGACATGCTTTGTGTCTCGTGTTCCTGTAATAGAGGCATGAGCGACGCGTGATAACGTCATAGGCGGTAGATCACGGGGCCCCAAGCTTGTAATCAGTCTAATTTTTGCATAAATTATGTATTAATGCTTAAACGCTCCAGCAACCGACGGGCGTCTGAAGCCAACTTTGCGAACCGTATCGAGGTGGGGGGCGGAATAACCGCCCCTCCCAATGATCATCGAAGACATTCTACGCAACACGTAGACGAAAGCATGAAAAACCAGGCGTGAAGGAATTAAGGCGTGACGAAGTTATCATAGCGAACAAAATACTTAGGCTATTGTTGGGATCAGTCAACTTATGAGGTCAACCAGAGTAAAAAGAAGGTCATACATGTTACCCCACCATATTATCTGAGAGTAATTTAGCACTGACTGCACATAATCGTGGCTAGACTCAGTAACTATAACATTATCTAGGAGCATCCGTAAAAAAAGACACTTGCAATGTCTTGAAACACTCTTTCGCTAACTATGCTCCTCAGATTTGAGATCGGTATCAATAGTTAAGTATCCACTGAGGTCGCGAAGGTCAAAATGCTTCATTTAACTGAAATAACGTTAGTTTGTGTAATAACCTTCTTATTTTTAAAGTTCAGATGAACAGGTACGCCACCGTCGGTGTTTATTCTCC
This sequence comes from Semibalanus balanoides, assembly GCA_014673585.1. Taxonomy (NCBI): domain Eukaryota; kingdom Metazoa; phylum Arthropoda; class Thecostraca; order Balanomorpha; family Balanidae; genus Semibalanus; species Semibalanus balanoides. Next base: position 3,636 of record VOPJ01011736.1, read on the forward strand.
AGTCTGCAGCGGTGGCAGGGAACCAAACTCGGTATGATCTAGCTAGGTCATAACTGGGAAAGTGTGGACTGGTATCCGTGTGAGCTCGAGAAGTCGATCAGGTGTCAAGGTCGAACTCAAGAGTTTATAGTCTGATCCCGCAGAGTAATTGATCAGGAGCAATAGTCAAGAAAATGGAAAGCCAACGAGTGACTCGCTTATCGTCTCTACTAGTCAGTAGGAAACACATGAGTGTATACAGAGAGACCACATGACCTTATTGGCACATTGGTATTGACTCTTAACGGAGGTCACGGAAGATACAAATACAGTTGCATTCTCATATACTTTGCCTGTCAGAATATGTATAAGGATGAAAACTGACACAGCCGGTTTTTGTATCGATTGGTGGCAATTCAATTTTCTCCTATTAGACTTATAATGGTGAGGTCTCAAAATTGACATTACCTCAGGTCACGATATTAAAAATCAAAAGATTACGAAACTGTTAGATATCGAAGGCCTCATTACACACTGTAGTTTTCAAACTGTTTGGTTCACCACTGTGGCTTTGGCAAGATGTCAAACTTTAAAAAACGTGACTTTGAGGTCAGGTCATTTTATGTGACCTGGACAACGTGACCTTGAAAGTTAGGGAAGTCAAATTTTCTTGTAAGTGTGGTAATTTGATGCCCAAACAGCTTATTCAAAATGTGGGCGCGCTTACGCTGCACGCCGTTTTTCCGCTAGTCAGGAAAAAACCTGGTGGGGGGGGGCGGATATCCGCCCCCCGTCGGTGCGAGGGTTAATGTCGATAATTTGAGAGAGCAAAAGATAGACCAAGACGAGAAGAGTTCTGCCAATAAATATGTCATAGGGGGAGGGATATATTTTATCAACACGAGTTCAAAGTTTTACTACCCCCACATACACACAGACACACACATTTCACGATGTTCCTACGTTTCTGTGAAACATGATTCATATACTGGATTTGGGAGTCTGTGGTCTCAGCATGGTACAGGGGCGGAGGTAGGTTTTTTTCCGATGGAGGGGGGGAGGGGCATCATTTTTTAAATGCATAATGCCGTAAAAATCGGGCTTTATTGAATATATTTTAGGTAATGCGTTTAGAGAGCTACTGTATGATGGGGAGAGAGAGATAGAGAGAGAGAGAGAGAGAGAGAGAGAGAGACGAGAGAGAGAGGAGAGAGAAGAGAGAGAGAAGAGAGAGAGAGAGAGAGAGAGAGAAGATAGAGAAGAGAGAGAGAGAGAGAGAGAGAGAGAGAGAGAGAGAGAGAGAGCAGAGAGAGAGAGAGAGAGAGAGAGAGAGAGAGAGAGAGAGAGAGAGAGAGAGAGAGAGAGAGAGATGAGAGAGAGAGAGAGAGAGAGAGAGAGAGAGAGAGAGAGAGAGAGGAGAGAGATAGAGAGAGAGGGAGAGAGAGGAGAGAGAGGAGAGAGAGAAGAGGAAGAGAGAGAGAGAGAGAGAGAGAGAAAGAAGAAGAGAGAGAGAGGAGAGAGAGAGAGAGAGAGAGAGAAGAGAGAGAGAGAGAGAGAGAGAGGAGGAGAAGAGAGAGAGAGAGAGAGAGAGAGAGAGAGAGAGAGAGAGAGATAGAGAGAGAGAGAAGAGAGAGAAGGAGAGAGAGAGAGAGAGAGACGAGAGAGAGAGACGATAGAGAGAGAGAGAGAGAGAGAAGAAAGAGAGAGAGAGAGAGAAGAGAGAGAAGAGAGAGAGAGAGAGAGAGAGGAGAGAGAGAGAGAGAGAGAGAGAGGAGAGAGAGATGACATGTAGAACCGGGAGGAGAGAGAGAGACGGAGGAGAGAGATGGAGAGATGAGGCAGAGAGCAGGCAGAGAGAGAGAGAGAGAGGAAGAGAGAGAGAGAGAGAGAGAGGAGAGAGAAGAGAAGACGAGGGAGATGAGTGAGAAGACGAGAAGAGTGCAGAGTGGACGAAGAGAATCAAGCACCAAGACAGCTAAATGCGACCCACTGGAAATTGTGTTTCGTGACCCTCAGCACCATTCGTTCCAGCACCACTCAGTCTCCATCTCGCTAAATCTCTGACTTTAATGTTAAAACATAGGTTCACAGCGTAGGAGCAGGAGCGGCCTGGATTCTCAGTTTGGTTAGGGCAAGGCCGCTTCTGTGCATTCGGACCTTTGCGTACTGTGCGGGGAAAATGATACAATTGGGCAAAGCCATGAAGGCGGCCGCCAGTCTCGCCAGTGCACAGTGGGGAATTTTCCGATTTAGCGCGCGCCCTTAAACCCCAATAAACAAACAAACCGATTTAGCGCGCATAAATTGATGTGGGTCGCTTACGGTACCCCAAAACATACCATGGGGTACTTTTGGCCACTGAAAACGATTTTATTGTTAAAAAAGGCTCCTGGTCATAATGATTTTGAAAACTCGTGACATTTTATGGTTTTGGAAGCATAGGCCATATGAGCCTTATTTTTTCTCCCTTCCGCATAAATTCACCGGGGTCGCTTACGACACCCAAAATGTTTCATGGATTCTTTTGAGCACTGAAAGCGAATTTTGCGTTAAAAAATACATCAAAATTACAATTACAATAGAAAACACATTTTGCGTTAAACCATTACTAATGGTACAAATCATGGTGGCAGTTGCAAAGCAATGCATTGCTTGAGTGCAAAATACGGTACTAACGGCACCATCTTGTATCCAACTATTTTTCCAAATTTGCCATGTTTGAGCGTCTATAACGAGCAAGAGTGCAAAGGGCTGCAAAAGCAATGCATTGCATCCGAAGTAATTCGAGGTGCTGTTTACGGCTGTATAGGTTTCATTTGTCACGAGCGTTGTATGCATTGTTGATTTTCTACTTCAAAATGCAAAAAAAAAATCAACGAAATTTATGTGTGACATAAGAAGTCTACAAAACCGGACCTTCGCAACACGGGAAATTATTGACCCTGAAATAGATTCAATGAAGTCTCTGCTCGCTGTTTAAAAAAAAAAAAATGAGCTGACAGGTTCCAATTGTCCCGTATTTTTCATTTTTATAACGTCCGACATTCTGCCAGCTCACGGGCTCTGTGCGGAACACACTACTTTGACCGCAGTTTTCCGTGTCATAAGACTTCAGAATCAATAAAACATGGTGATAAAATACAGACAATTTCTAATTGGTATCGGTAGGAAAAATTTGTGATTCCGAAAAACATGCTTCTGGACTTTATGCGGCTAAATCGGGAAAATCACCACTGTGCAGTGGCTGCCAGTGCAGTTTCGTTCCGCTCAATAGATGGTGCTAGTAGCGCTGACGCTCTTGGACCACACTCATTGCTTAATTTGGACATGGGCGTTTGACCTAGCGCCTCAATATTAGGGAACTAGACCAAATCGCATGCGTAGGATTCGAAACTTGCCATATTATTTCTTAACCATGATTTTCCGTACTTGCTTCAAAACGTTCAAAAACATGCCTTCAGTTTTTGCGTTTGTGGCACATCAAAACGTTTCTAAAAGTTTATTTCCAGCATCTGCATATTCTAGCGCACCAAAATTCAGCTATTGCTAAGCTATAACTTGATTGCCATTGAAGCTGAACATGGACGATTTCTGTCTAGTTCAATGCATGCTCAGATTTTTACCCATTGTGGTACGCAAACGAAAAATATAAATGAGTCTCTGAAAATGCACACCTTCATGTTTAAAAACAACGTTTGATGTACCCAAACCTGATTCTAGACATATTTTAGGACGCATTGGAACGAAAAGTATTAAATTTTTGAATATTTGGACCGATGCAGAGTTGATATCCCATCAACGAGGGCTTTCCCAATGCGCCAACATTCAGACCTGTAGCGGCAAAAAATAACAACATTAGTGGGGTCACTGACTTTTGAGTCCCGGTGAATTAGAACACAAAATGATCGTACTGGTCAGGAGAATATTGTGGACGTGTCAATTGACATGCTTGTACGGACGAAAAAGTGTGTGGGGCTTACCCTACTGACCCTGCCCTGTAATTCTGTGCAGGGTGTAATATAATATTCCTGTCGGATATCTGGCCCAGGCTTGGTATATATTTTGTGCAGGGTACCCGTCCGTGGTTGTTTAACTGACTGGTGTTGTGTGTTCTGTGCAGGGTTCCCGTCGGTGGTTGTTTGACTGACTGGTGTTGTGTGTATGAGTGCAGGGTACCCGTCAGTGGTTGTTAACTGTGGTGGTGTTCGTGTGCTGAGGGCTGGTGTTGTGTGTTGTCGGTGGTTGTTTGACTGACTCTGACGCTGTGTTTGTGTGCAGGGTTTCCGTCGGTGGGCAAGTCGACGTTGCTGAGTAACTTGGCCGGCGTCTATTCCGAGGTAGCCGCCTATGAGTTCACCACACTTACCACGGTGCCTGGCTGCATCAAGTATAAAGGAGCGAAGATACAGGTGAGCTACGCTTCTTTATATATTAAGCGTGTTTGTGTGTGCTCGTTGTGTTTGCCTGTTTGTGTTAGGTGGGTGTATGTATTTTTAAAAATAAATAAGTGGTAATTAGTTTGTTCACTAAGCGTAATGTTGTCCGCGGCAGTGTTTATATGATCAGCCATGTAGGTGTATGTATACCAGAATGCCGAGACCGATCCCTGGGCTCGCTCAGTGGCTCAGTTTGTACAGTGTTGGGCTCGAAATCCATTGGTTTCCGGCACTGCTGCTTCGGCAATTATTTTTTTTACCGATTGTGGACAAGGGCATGATAGACAACGTAGCCTGTGTTCATTATTGAGCTATAGAGAGCTATAGTGATATGACACATTTTTTAGACAATTTTGGCAACTTGAATACAACAATTATTTTGTTATCGTACTTGCAGCAGGTAATCCTTTTAGCTTGGTTGGTAATCCAACCAAGTTTCGATTTTGTTCTGCCTGCACCAACAGTTTTGAAGTGGCTGTCAGCCAATCAGCGGCGGCACTTGGTTTGGCCCCCTTTTGCAAATTCAAGATTCAATTGCCTAAAAATAGCAGTTTTTTGGGATTTTCTACTAAGCCTTTAACTATATGATACCTTTTACTATACATTCCTACTATACGACTATAACACACATTTTTGTAATAAGTTTCGGATCAACCTCCCGCTGACACCACCCCTGAGTCACCCACAACGACCGGTAGCTAAATATCTACGCTATTTACTTGCAGGATGAGTGATACTCCGCAGTGTTCGGTGCTGCCCGCTTTTAACCCTCACTGGTTTGGCTCTTGTATTTGTATTAAACAATTAAAACGCTCTCCATTGTAAAATGGCTATTCCGAGTGTCGGGTCAGGGTTAAGAAGATAGATATGTTAAAAAGACACTCGGTATACATCATACAATAATAAGATCAAATGAATATAAAAGAACACTAGCTATATAAAACAAACCATAAAACACGCACACACACACACGCAGTCATGCACTCATCATCCCCGCTTCACACAACTAAAAGCTTCTGATAACTGGCGCGCTTAAAAGCTCCCAGGGATGAGTCGCGAATCTTCCAGCGGGAGGCAGGTTGTACAGTTGTGCCGTACAGCAAAAGAAGGCGCCGCCTGCCCGCCTCGGTTCTCGCGCGCGGGAGAGCCAGATTCTTGGCGTCCTGCCGGGTGGTTCGAGAGCGAAGAGAAGAGGTTGACCCTGAAAGCCTCGAGAGGAAAGGAGCTACTGGCTCTCCGCGTGCAGGCGAATTTTGTGCAGAAATTTTAATGAGTTGAAGTTCGTAACAACTGGCGGGGCGTAAGGAGCCAGCCCAGTTCATCTCGCACGTCCGATATGTGGTCAAATTTGCGTCGGCCAGAGACAACGCGCAGAACAAAATTCAAGATCTTTTGGAGGCGCTGTATGTTTTTCTCTGACCCGTTTCCAAAGACAGCAAGACAATATCGGACGTGCGAGAGGACGCAAGGCCATTGACGCAAGGGTGGGCAGTAGGTCAGGCGGGATCTGATGATGCACGTGGGACAGGCCATATGAGAGAATACCGAGCTTGCATTTTTTAACGAGAGCAGAACCACCGGTTTGGGGAGGGTCCCAGGTGAGGTTGCTTGTCGAATACACGCCAAGGTTCCTCCCATAGGGCCCTCTCACAGATCAAATCCTCGCGAAATTGAATGGAGATCGGGGCTAGACCACCGACATTCTGAGGGAAGCCAAATCATATGATTTCGGATTCACCGGTGTTGACCTTCAACCGTGGAAGTGGAACCAGGCCATCCAAGAGTCCAAACTGTTCCATGGTAGCAATGAGCTGAGGGAGGGAGTCTTTTTGGCCAGAGAGTAGAATTTGGGTGTCGTCAGCATACTGAAACCACGTGCGCCTCAGGGCAAAAGTGGGGGAGTCGTTGGCAAAAATCTGGAAAAGGACGGGCCAGAGTGAGGAACCCTTTTGGGAAAAACAAAACCTGGATAGGGAATTTTTGGGGGGGGGGGAGAGGACTGGAAAGGAGTCGGTCTTTCCCCTCCCGTCAGTTGTACAAACATATTGAGTATGCCACGGAAAGGTAAGAGGAAAACCAGGTCGGATCAATACCAATAAGGCTTGAAGTTTGGAAGGAGCTTTTGAGTGGTCGATCAACTGTCAAAGCATTTGGAAAGGTCGAGAAGACAGAGAAGAGTGAGTTCCTGGCGGTCAAGTGGCAGAAAGGATGTTGATCGGATACTGATACCTGCTGGTAATCCAGATCCTCAGGATCCGGCTCGGAGATCGCTTTCATTTATTTCCGCTTCACCCATCGCTGAGTTCAACATGCACGGACGATAATGTCCTATTCTATTACACCATGATCGTACCGACTGCCGTGTGACCGAAGTAGTCGTGCACCCGTAAACCCCAACTATCATCATAATCATACTCATCATCACCCGGATTGTATAGTGTTAACAGTATTAGCTTGACTCATGTCATGATAATCCACCAGTCCCCGCAGCGTCCTGTCTGCTCTCTGGCCCAGCCGCTGACACGTGCTGCTGCTGTTTGCCGCAGCTGCTCGACCTGCCCGGTATCATCGAGGGCGCCAAGGACGGCAAGGGTCGTGGTCGGCAGGTGATCGCTGTGGCCCGCACCTGCTCCCTCATCTTCATCGTGCTCGACTGTCTCAAGCCGCTGCAGCACAAGAACCTGCTGGAACGCGAGCTGGAAGGCTTCGGCATCCGACTCAACAAGGAGCCGCCCAACATCGGCTTCAGGAGAAAGGACAAGGGCGGACTCAACTTCCAGTCTATGGTATGTGTTTTGTTGGTGTGGTGGGCGTCTGCGTCTGCGTCTGCGTCTGCGTCTGCGTCTGCGTCTGCGTCTGCGTCTGCGTCTGCGTCTGCGTCTGCGTCTGCGTCTGCGTTTGCGTTTGTGTCTGCGTGTGCGTCTGCGTTTGTGTCTGCGTGTGTGTCTGCGTGTGTGTATGCGTGTGTGTCTGTGTGTGTGTATGCGTGTGTGTATGCGTGTGTGTCTGGTCTGCGTGTGTGTCCGTGTGTGTGCGTGTGTGTCCGTGTGTGCGTCTGTGTTGCGCGTTCGCGTGCACGTATGCGTGAGGAGGCCTCAAAGCCTCAATTTTAAGGTCATGATGCATGATGCGTGCGGGAGGAGGGTGATGTTAGCCCAAGCTTCCAGTGAGCCTACACGTGCGTACTCACCAGGTACCTCAATCGGAGCTGGACTTGGACCTGGTCAAGTCGATCCTGAGCGAGTACAAGATCCACAACGCCGACATCACCATGCGCTGCGACGCCACGACCGACGACCTGATCGACATCATCGAGGGCAACCGCGTCTACATCCCCTGCATCTACCTGCCTCAACAAGATCGGTACGTCCTGAGGTGCTCTGCGTCTGTGCGGTGCGTCTCCACTGTCTGTCTGTGTCTGCGTTCTTAGCACAGGTGGTCCCCTGGGTCTGCGCTTCGTGACCATTGTCCTCTGGTTAAATAGAGGTGGCTGCCATTTTCCAGGAGGGCAACCGATTTTGCATTGAAACAGAGCAGTTACAAATTTGATTTTTCTTACAGCTACTGTTGGCGGTGACCCACGGCGGTATGAAAGTTATAGTACGATGACCTGGTTTATCCCGCGCCCCACTGGGGGGGGGGTGTTTGAACACCCCCTCATGTTTTTTCAAGATAACGAAAAACGGCGGCGTTCGTAGCGCCCGTCCAGAATTTGGCATAACTTATCACTGATTCTTTCCGACATTTGCGAAAATGAAGTGTCGTGTCAGGTCAGGTCAAGTGACCTACCTTCAAAACGTTTGCGGTCGTGCCATGACTACAGTTTCTAAGGGATCGATATCAAACTTTAAGGATTTAACATTAGGTCATTAGTATCTAACATAAATGTTATATATCGGATATTTTGTATCGGTGACCTTAAGGTCGTGTCAATTTTGCGATTCTCCCCATTATAAGTCAATGGAGAAATATTCAAATGCTTTCTTTTGTCGACGATATCAGCCATTTCTTTCTGGATGATTTATCATACGATATTATGTATGATCCCAACAGTGCAAGGTTTTTGGCCTCAGGGAACCTTACGGGGGTCTATCTGGAGTCATCCGAGGTCACCAACCTTTTCGTCAATAACTCTGCATAATGAAAGATAGAGAAACATGCAACTTCACAGTGTGTTTGTCCTCGTCAATGACACATCTACTCGATATGCAACATGACCTACTTGGGTCAACCAAACTTGACTTGACCTGAGGTCATTTTTAAGTTGAACCTAATCTGAATGAAATGGTACAATATTCCAAGCGCCTTTGACGAGACAATCACGATGGCGTAAACAAGTATGGCGGTTGATCTTTGTTAGATAAGAAGTTATTCACGAAAAATATTTTTTGCCAACATTTAGCTTTTTTGACTTTAATGACCTCTAGAGCCTAAACTATTGACCTGGGGTCATTTTGAGGAATAGATGCGATTGCATAATTTCATAGCTAGCGATTGTCTTTTGACGTTTGTTTTCTAGATAGCATAGTTTTCCGAAATATTTGGGGTTTCCTGGAGCGATTCCTAAAACTGGGAAATTTGACGCTTCTATGACCTCTGTGCCTGAGTTTTTGTCGTGAGAAAAAAAAATGAAATAGTTTTCCGAAATTGATTTTTGATAGCGGTTTCGAAAGAATGTTTTTTGTTTTGGTCTACGTGCCATTGGAGCTCGAAGTTATGAGGGGGGGTGTTCAAACACCACCCCCCCAGTCGAGCGAAGGAAATGCAGAGGCGCAGTGGGGCGCGGGTTATGTTGTAAAATAGTTGCTAGCTGATGGTGCAAAAATAGAAGGACAAAATAACAATGAATGACTATTTTAAAATTGTATTATTATTTACATATAGCATTGGTTTATTTATGTGTGTGTGTTAGACCACTGCTCACTTGTAATTTTTGTGGTGGATATTTCCCTATATAGCAAAACTGTTCCACGACAGCACCACAAAGCTCAATGCGCTTTACGCCCTTTTCAATGGAGATGGCGCAATCGCATGGCCCGGGTAGCTTTTTCTGGGTCTTTGGAGTCAGCCAACTTCTGTACAGCCTTTAGCCGGTTCAGGTTTAAGAGGATGCCTTTTATAGCTCCGCCATGGTGGCGGACACAACAAAACCAGGTGCTTAGTGGTGGCAGACATGGGCTTCGGGTGGTCCATGGCTGTCAAATAGACGACAGATTACTCGCCTGCAGAGCTTCAGTCAGATTTAGAAAGAAGGCAAAAGCTCGTGATCTTTAAGTGGAATAGAAGGTTTACAAAGAAGTAATTAAGACGTAGATAATGAGGTTTTAGAAAGCATCTATCGCGCCCTTCATGATGAATACCCATTTGCAATAGTGTAGGTTAGAGAACGTATTACAAAATGCCATGTGTACACAAATATTCACATCGCGCCCATGTGCGTACAAATATACACATGTATGTATTTAAATCACTGCTTTGTTGGTTATGTATTCAATCGGCATTCGGCCGTCTTTATGGACACACTAGGTTCGTCGCTTATAATGTCCATTGTATTTGCTGCTGCTGTTCGCCGTGTTTTCTTCTTCTTTTCAGCCCGTCTGACATCGTGTGTTTTTATTTTCAGATCAGATCAGTGTGGAAGAGCTCGATATCATCTACAAGGTCCCGCATTGTGTTCCCATCTCCGCCCACCACAAGTGGAACTTCGATGATTTGCTGGAGAAGATGTGGGACTACCTGCAGCTCCTTAGGCTGTAAGTGTTGCATGGGTTGGCATCTGGTCCGCGCCTTCATAACTTTACAGTTGAGGCGCCCTTAAACCCAAATCATCATCATCATCATGGTCCGCGCCTTACCATTACTGACGGATCGCAAATCGCAATACATATCATGCCACTGCACCACATGTGCAGAATCTATAGAAAAAAACAGCGCTGATTTCCGTTGGCTTGGGTTTCAAAAGGTTGAAATTTGTCATGCCAACGTACAATTTGTGCCGATTACTGCTTCAACTGAGAGCCTCTAGCGGGCCTCAGCTGCCGTAAAGAGGGGTGTAAACCGCTTGCCTGCGCAGTACACGTGCACCCTGCACCCTAGCACTCCTAGTGATACGGTGCTAGAAAGCAGCTCTCGTCGAGCTCTATCTGTGCACCAAATTTGGTGTCGCCTACCTAAAAAATCACGCAACCGGAGAACACCACGTGAGAACAGGTTTATCCCCTAGGGGGTGAAACGTTTACCCCTCGGGGTCTGCATCGCCCCCGTTACCTGTAGAGCTCCGCAAGGTGTCTTCTTTTCCCAAGGTCCACTTCACGGCAACTGACACCGACCAACCCGCGACCAGTACTATTATCTGTCCACCGTTTTGCCGCATCGAACGGGTGCACCCGTGTCCCAATCGTTCCGGCCATTTGGGCTGCACGTGCCAAAATGACCGCCGTGTATGGAATCTCTGGCGTTAAAAGAAACTTTCGTGATATTTGATTTTGAACTACCACTTCGCACAAATTTTAATCCTAAACTTTTGATGGTTCCGGTATTTGATAAATCGGTGTCTGTTTTGTTATATTAACACAACTATTTTCTATTGGATACTAATCACGATCATTTATATAATATAATAATGTATATTTTATCAATTGTATTGCCAGCAGGTATAAGACCGATAGTATTATGATACTGGGAAAATGGCACCAAATTCAGTTTTAGTCAGCCGGTATCCATAGTTATTGGCTATTTTACGTCATAATTATGAATATGATCTCGAAGTGCTGGTAACCTAATGCGCCAATTTGTGTAGCCTAACGATCGGTGTTTTAGGGGTTGACTAAGAAAAGTTGGACATATTAAGTGATTTTTTGCTGTAAATGTAGTGTTCTAATTTTGCGTTTGTTTATGCTTTTCTCCACTGCTCCAACCAGCTCGTTTATTTCGTCCAATATTTCCAATGCCTTGTCAGTGCTGCACGCTTCTGGTAACTGTTTCCACACTGGTGTATTTGTATATTTCTCCTTCATATATGATCGATGGCTGAAATGAGCATGGAGCATTATGGTGATAATAGCATAGGCTTATTTTTTATATCATTTTATATTGTTTATTTCCGCTGATCTATGTCTCGCTTTACATTTCAGATACACAAAGCCAAAAGGCCAGCTGCCGGACTACGAGAATCCGGTGGTGCTGCCGCGCTCCAAACACACCGTGGAGGACTTCTGCAACAAGATCCATCGCACCATCGTCAAGGAATTCAAATAGTGAGTCGCTCAATACAGGCACCATAAATATACGTTTTCACCGAAGGACTCGATATAAAACGTAAATATTTTTTTCAGTCATACCCATGATCTGTTTTCAGGTTCAGGTACGACCCCCTGGCGTTGCGTCCCTAATTGAACTAGAGCTTAGATTTAAAATGAGCGTATTGCTTGTGGTGAGAGGAAGAGCCGGTTAATATCCGATTTTTAGGTCCTAGGTCATCAGGCGACCTGTCATGCCAATGACCCAAATGTCATCCAAATCGTGCATGTGTTAGATATTGCATTTTAATCTCGAGCTTGAGTTGCGAATGAAAATATAGCACATTTCTTGTCGTTAGAGGAATGAACTTTTATTAACTCTTAGATTCCTGTTGATCTTTGACCTGAGAACCTCATGACATAATTTGACCTTATACCTTTGATCTAATATCACTATTACATATTTGCATGCATGCCTGCCCATCATTGACGTCTGTTTTATGTTTATCTACAATACACAACCTAAGTCGGGACGTCATTTGATATAATCAGCTGACGGCGTGGCATACTCAGCTGACTGCGCAGGTGTTTAAAGCCATAGACCACAAAAGTAAGTTTTTTTCCCGTTAAATGAGTTCAGTTTAGCATTGAGAGCCACGAAATGGATCAGCCTATTTTTTATCATTTATTTAAGAAATTAAAGCTAGTTTAAGCTAAGCGCTGCTTCGTAATTCGTGTTGAAATACGAAGCAATACTATATACTCATAATTGTCAGCCAACTTTCCGTGGAAACACAAAGATAGAAATTTGTATGCCTTTTTGTATTTAATTGAGCTAGTATTAATTAAATGCATGAGAAAAAACAACTGAAGAGTGAAACAAATCAACAGTGATACATTATATGACGTTCATTTAAAGACGCAGGTAACGGCTGCAAATTTTAAACGATATGTGAGGAAATATGTTGTCACAGTGCGCCAAAAAACGTAACGTGTTCATTCTTAGCTTAATTTCGCTTTCTCTATGCAATAAGTCCATCTTTTAGTATTTAAAAAATAGAGCAAATGTCTTCTATAAACGTGATGTATCTCACATAACTAAGAACTAAGCTGTTTTTCGATGAATTGAGGAACAAACGTACGACCTATGGCCTTTAACACTACGTCGTCAGCTGAGTATGCCATGCTACTTTTATGACGTCACACTTAGGTTGCGCATTGGTACTTGGTACTAGCAAAGCATACTTGGACGTGAAATGTTCTTCAAATTCACGGGAGGTAAAAAGGTCGTCGGAGGTCACTAACCTCGGTTGACCTGTGACAGAGCATGACCCCAATTGACTATAGTATAATTATGTAAAATGGATGCCGATTTTGGCAGCGTCACAAATTGTCTTAGCAACTGACAGACAAAACAAATAATATCAGGTCACCAGAGGTCAGTGACCTTGGTTGACCTTTTCGACCTCGGTTGACCTCTGGAAAGGTCAACCGAGTTCATGACATCAGTGGAAACCATAAATGTCACATGTTAACACCTGTACATATGCTCCTGAACAACAAACGCTCGGAAAGTGCACAAGTTACAAATACAAGCATCGATACTACGGGACGCCATTAGCGCCTGGCATAACCTTGAGGAATGGGTCACGGGTCATGTAGAGTAGAAGTTGGAAACTTTCAGAATGTATGTTTCTTTGTTCAAAAGTAGGATACTGAAAGTGTCATCGCAAACGGTTGGTAAAAACGCATGTTATTCCCGAACAACCGATGGGTTGGCATCCCCCCCCCCCCCTGCACTGGTGAGGGTTGAATCCTAAGTTAAACTGAACATGGCCTAATGTGACAGCCATGGTGTTACTAAAATACCGTTATCCCGGCGTGATTGTGGTGACTGGTGAGTGCTGACTGTATTTCTGTTTCAGCGCGCTCGTCTGGGGCGAGTCGGTGAAGCACCAGCCGCAGAACGTGGGCAAGGAGCACGAGCTCTGTGACGAGGACGTGGTGCAGATCGTGAAGAAGGTGTAGCTGCTCGTGTGGCTGACGGCGCTGAAGGCGCAGACTAGCCGGCCGCTGCCGCGCCAGTTGTCCAGCCGCTCCGACCGCGCCCTGTCGTATCACACTGAGACCGCCTGTCTCAGACCGAGGCCGCTGAGTCTATCGCTTGTCTGCTGTTTTATCGAGCAAGGGCTTAATAACACATACTTGCGAAACTGGTGTTTTTACGAGTTGTTGGAAACATTTATCTGTTTTGGAACTGAATTCGCTTCCGTTGTATTCGTGACGCAAAGTAATACATGGTTATTTGGTTTTCTTGATACATGAATCCGTTGGTAGTAGGTGGTGACTGGTAGCAGACATTACACGGCCGCTGCTGTCCTGGAAGTGCTAACTTCTACTCTAACTCAACATACTGATTACTGACAGCTGAGATTCCAAATCACAGCAGATATTTGCATGACTTGTTTAAAGGAATATCTTGCACATTGAGGTGTCACGTTCTTTAATCTATCAAAATCCCAAACGACCCCATGTTTTTCTTTGTTATGAGAATCAATACAAAACGATGGTGATGTTCATTCTCCTAAACTCGCCAACCCTAAACAGCTCCGAGCACTGGAAGTTTGTCCTAATATTCGATCTCAGTACGTTAACGATACCCGCGCTACCCTGGTGGTAGAGGCATGCACTAGCGTCTCAACTTTACCCTCGCTTTACGGGGGGGGGGGGTCTGACAGGCCCCATGATTTTTTCATGGAATAACTTTTTACACATGCGGCGTATCTTGCTGGCATTTTTAGTAGCTGAGTTTACAACAATTATACGTGTCTTGTAAAATTGTCATCAAAATTGGTCAAGCAGTTAATGATGATAAATACGTTTTTGTCAAGTAGTTAAAGGTGATAAATACGTTTTAGTGTCGTCGTGTTGGCAGAAAAGCGACAAATTTTAAAAAATAATGCAGAAAATAGAGTTTTGCAGCAAGTTGTAAAAATATAACTGAATAGACATAACATTACATTTTCTTTTAAAAGATTATCTCGGAAATCAGAAATTTTGTTTTTTTGATCCCCAAAGTAAAAAAACGGATGTTTTGGGGAAAAATCCTACAAAATCATTTTTTTAAAGATGTACAAAAATCGGCATACATGTGAGAAAACTGAGTATAAACGATAACAAAACTAAATTTATAAGCAATATCTCTGTGCACCATGTGACCTTCGTTGTCGGAGCGCCCAAAAACCCCAATCATCATCAAAAGCAATATCTCTATTTTTGACTGAGTGATGGCTTCCAAGTGTACGAAACTTAAAACGTCATTATTTAATCACTTTTTTGGGCTTTTGATGACCAGATACGAACAAATAAGTACCTTTTCTGTATTTTGGCGCAGAAACTGGAACATGCTTTTTTGTTTACATTTATCCATGTCAAATTTTAAGGTTTTCTTATTGCTTTTCTGGACGTGATTGGAGGTTTCTTATACAAATCGCCAATAGCATTATCATCTATGGTGACGATTTCCGTGACAATAAGAGGTCATTACCCCAGACACAAAAAGTCGATATATGGTCAGATAGCTAATTCGCAGGGGCATCGCCACGATATTTGAAGTGGGGGGGGGGGGACGGACACTGGTGGATCCAGCCGTCGGTTTGGGGCAACTTTTTTGACAAAAAGCATCCCCCCCATTTTTTTCTCCCCGATTTGGGTTGGTCACCTTTTTTGTTTAAGAGCTTAAACAGTAATGAAACACTTCTTTTTGTTTCTTTAAAAAAAAACATTAAAAAAATACGCAAAACCGCAATACTTTGACATAATGCTACGGAATATTCACATATAAGGTTTATAACGTTAAGCCCTCAAACCCGAATCGTGTGTCCCCAAAGTTGGAAGTGGGGTTCAGAGAAGAACGAAAAAAAGCGTTTTCAGCATTCAATATGAATTGTCATGATTTAGGTACCTACTTAAATATGAAGCGCCCGAAGCGGCGCGAAAATTTTTACGGTTTGCCTGATAAAACCAAATATAGGACGGTGCCTCCGGCCGTTGCATTTTTTGTGGCACTAAGACAAATTTGAATAATTACAATGCGCGAAACTCCTGCCGCAAGGCAGGTGTATCAATTTTCCAGTTTTGTTTTCACGCGGATAGCTGGTTTTGACCCTGCAAAGGCATTTTGACGATAAATTGCTTTTTTCTGATTAGTTGTTAACTAATGCCATACAATACATTTTCGATTCATTATGTACCACCAATCTTTTTAAAGAAGCTTCTTATATCCATATTTATTTCAACCACGCTTAAAACACGTGATAAAGAAAAGACTAAAGAGGTAAATGTGGTAGGGACAGGCAAAGACACTATTTGTATTAGGAAACATTACACAAAGTGTGACGTAAATAACCAACAGACCCCATTTCGCGCCATGCCTCATGTCTTCTGCTGTCGAAACGCTGTTTAAATTGCTGCCAAATTCCCTTCAAAAGGGGAAAAAGGCCGAGCACATGCTTTTCCAAACGCATGCGATATTGAACAAATGCATTGTTTCCGAGTGAAGTGCAGATAAATGCCTGGGGAGACTGTCCAAAACTGAGGATAATCTCCCCCATGCCTAACGCTGGGGGGACGTTCCCCCCGTCCCCCCTGTGGCGACGCCCCTGCTAATTCGACCAACATTTTGACGCTAACCAAACCATTTCATTTTCATTTGCATTTATTTTCATATAATGACGACGAACAGAGCATTTTTTACGTGGTGGATCTTAGGTCATTCAAGTCATTCATTTGATCTGGAAGGTCATCCGTTGACCTGTAACATGCAAATTGCATACGGTTAGATTCCTCACATAACAGGCAACATGCTGGTTCTTACCGCGTTGCTCTATGTTACTTGGTTTGGAAGTTACACGGGACGTCACCCCCTCCGCGTACCCGTAGGTGAAGAAACGCGCTAGGTTAAGCGAGGGTAAGGTAGGGTCAACCTTATTACTGTCGAGGGGGGGGGAGAATCGGCCCCCTTGAGGTTTTTCGCGTACAGTTAATTCATAACTCTACCCAGAATCTTCAAACTTGCTGAATTTTCCTAACATTTCATTGCGCATCAAATGGTGTACTTTTTTCCCAAATTAAATAATTAGGGGATCCAAGACAGTTTTTAGGGGGGCGTGTTCGGCCGTTTTGACACAAAATCTTTGCATGGTTGAGCACTCCCCTGCCAGCAATTTACTTGGGCACTGATAGTGCACAATGGTATTAAACCATTGT
>VOPJ01011737.1:0-45577 GCA_014673585.1 Semibalanus balanoides
AATTCACTTAACTTAATACAAATTAAGTTTGTTAGATTTGGGACAATTACTTCATTATTGAGCTATGTAGAGCTCAGGCACGTAGCCAGGATTTTGCTCAGGGGGGGGGGCCTCGTCGGAAAAATCAAATTTTGCTCCTAGAATCTCATTCTATCTAGTGTGAAATCACATTTTGCTCCTCAGCTATATTTTGCTACCGGAGGTGGGGCCGGCCAGGTGGTTAGGGTCGGTTTTTCAGAGAATCTCATTTCTATCTAGTTGTGAATATATATCGCTCAGGGGGGGGGGGCATGACCCCCGTGGCCCCCCTTGGCTACGTCCCTGATAGAGCTATAGGGACATGGCACAATCTTTGTTCTGGCGACTTGAAATGCAAACAATTATTTTGTTATCGTACTCGCAGCAGCTAATCCAGCCAAGGTTGGAGAAATACGATTTTTTTTCTCCTTGGACCAACAATCATGAAATGGCCATGGATGAAAAATACCTCATCCATTATTTATTTTTGGCTTTTCACATTTTCTTTAAGTATTTGATTTTAGATATTGATCATCTATGAAGTGGCTGTCAGCCAATCAGTGGGGGCACTTGCATAGACTTCTTTTTGCAAATTCAAAATTAAATTGCTTTTGAACGTTTTTGGGAAAATGGCTTTAGTAATTTTTACTTTTCAATATCGGCCAAAGCTAATGGCTATCTCAGTTCAAAACCAATTCATAGGTGAAACATTGCCTTTAAGGTTATGTGACATTAGCAACCGTTTTAAAACAGGTGACGCTCGATCATCGTTATTACCTTCAACCAGTAGCGGACCCAGGATTTTTTTTTCGAGCAAAGGGGCACATTTTTCCGGGAAATTTGGGCGCCTTATCTTTAACCCGGCATATCGAAGTTAAAATGTTTGCTGAAAATTGAACAGAATTGTGTCAAGTTTGGTTCAAGCTTACTTTCAAGCTTTTGGACTCACTTCTGTTCCGTTTTTAGCAAGCATTTAAAGTTCTACATTTTAATTAAAAGTAATTTATCGGACTAGAATTTTGTCAGCAATTCATTTTTGGTATCAAAAATACATTTTTTAATACTTTTTTTGAAAATTCTAAAATATGTGTTTTTTTGGGGGATATTCGGAAAAGGTATCAGTGAAAAAAATCAATTTAAGCCTCCTTACAGAGGCAACTATCCACCAGAGCCCCATGGAAATGGGGATCCCTCATTGTCGTAATGTTAACACACAAAACCTTAGACATTCTGAGGAACCCCTAGACCAACTCCAATATGTATAAAAATGACACCGTGCAACTTACCAGGTCTTGGAGAACCACATTAGCCCTGAGAACCTTTTTTGTGACACTTTAACCCGCGCACTGCAGGGGGTTCGCGCCGAACACGAACTGCAGGAGGGGGTTGATTTCCCCCCCGTGAGATCTCGAAAACTACGCAACGTAGCGACAAGCGGAAAACGGCATTAGATAGCTCTAAACAAGCTCTATAGAAAGTATTCCAGTCTTTTCTTGGATCAGGTCACAATTGAGGTCACCAGTGGTCACCAAAGGTCAAATTTTCCAGGTTTATAGGACTCTTTTCCAGGAAACCCCCGATTTCATCTCGGAAACTCATGATATACTAGGAGCAAGACGATTAAAGAAAGCAATAGTATAGGCTATTTTAATTTGCATCGCACCATTCCTCTTCAAAATTGAGCTTCAGATAATAGTTTTAGGCTCTCAGAGTTATGAATAGTAAGGTCAATAACAGGTCTATTTTGAGCGCAAAGCAGTGTTTTACGCGTTGTGTGAGAGGATTCAGCCTGAGCCATAAGATAGGGATAATATATTTTTGACGCACATTCTTTTATTGTCTCATCGAGGCTCGCTTATGAAATATATACACGTGGCCTGTTAAGGTCAACTTTCAAAAATTTGAAACTCTAGTTACAAGGTGTCATTTTGTGACGCCAAGGTATGGTCAGTGTTGTTCTGATTGGTCAGGCGTGCAACCAGTGTCGGCAGACGACAGCACTAACACAGTCTGGCAGTTCCAACTGCTTGTCTATCTCTTCCTCTATCAATAGTTATTAGCAAATCATTTGCTGAGTGACTCGCAGTGACCTAGACATAGGTCGTAGACTGGGCAGGGAGGCAACTGCCCCCAACATTTTCGTGATTTTAACATTACCCCTTATGGACGTTGCATGGAAAGAATCGACTTCAAAATGCCTTTTGCACCCCCCCCCCCCAAACTTCAAATGAGTTCCTACGCCCCTGACCTCAGATGACCTTGTAGAAATCACTGAGCAGCAATTGCACCTTTATCATCCAGAATGAGCTAAAATAAAATGATTCTGAAAGAATTAGCATGATTCAATGCATATTTTCTGAATAGGAAGCATTTGTTTATTTTCCCATTCACTTATAATCAGGAAATTGACTTGACCTTTGGTTACCGATACGAAAAGTCCGAGATATACAAGTTGTAGGTACTGATATCCGTATGACATCCTGCAAGTTTCAAATCTTTCGCGAAAATATTGTGGCTTTGGCACGAACACAAACATTTTTGAAGGTAAGGTCACTTGACATGAACTTGTGACATTTACATGCAGGCTAGAGATTTGACCTGGGAAGTTCAAAACTTTTTACCAAGTAGTGTTGAACAGTAGCCCATGGCGAGTAGGGGGTGATTGGATGCCCAAAACAGTGTGACCGTAATTTTAGCGGCGCTGCAGCGCTCCGAGCCCTCGTATGTGTCCGTGTACTCCTGAAAAACCTGAGGGGGCGGAAATCAACCCCCCCTGCAGTGCGCGGGTTAATGCGGCTGCAGTTGAATATTCTCACATAAATGAGGACAACAGGTGTTACCATATGTGCTGCTGTGCGAATCCTGTTAAAAACTAAGGTGATTGGACGTGTAGAACGTAAAGCTTTACATGCATGTGGAATGTGAAATGTGCATGTGGAACGCATGGAATGTGCATGTGGAAGGCACACTTTGATTAGTCGCGCAGATCTACCCAGCTATTTCAATTCAGCTGTCAACAAACCCTCTATATTTGGAGTGATGAAAATGACAGCCCAATTGATTGACGATTGTCCTGCAGAGTCGGTTAAACTCGTTTAATACCTACCGTAGATTGCAGACGCTTTTTGTGGGGAGGGGGGTCTAACGTGATTTGACCCACTAAACGCCCTTCAATGCATGTGGATTGTGGAAGCATAATCCGCCGAATCAGAAATTTGCATTACTGTTAGTACGCAACACCTGTGTAAAAAAACTGTCCCCGTGTGCTCTCATGCAAACGGTTCGTAATCTGCAACGCAGACCTGGAATTCCAATCTAATGGAAACAGAAACGATTGCTATCTGAGCATGGCTATTCGACAACCTGTCGAGAATTTCCACCAGTCTGCCACGACTCTTGACTGGGCGTTTCGACAGCTATCCATACAGCACGGCCACTGAACAATTTGCGCTAAGCGCCGCTTTCGTGCCCTCCGGGCCTGCGAGCACACCGTGCGGCATCGTTTGTGCGCAGTAACGGTGTGTTGGTTTCATCCTTGAGTAGACCATCGCCCTGGGCGGCCGGTAACGCCGCGGTGTTGGTCGTCCTGTGGCGCTGGCAGCCCGTCGACCGACTAGAGGTGTGCGTAGGTCTTAGAGATTTTCCGTGCCCAGCTATCACCCGCGGTAATAAGGGCGTGTTCTGACCCGTCAATTCCCGCGGGAATTCCAGGGTATCGATAGAAACTTGCCTTCAAATGCTTCCTGAAGCAACGAGTTGACAGGAATATCAATGTATAGAAACATTGCCGAACTACTGTAGAGTAGATGCCCGCCGGGGATTCCACGGATCCCCGCCTTTCTACCATTTCTCCCGATATACTTACATGCAGTTTTCGTCATGTTTCACATATTTATGTATAGCGAACTTGGGCTATCCAAGTTTAGCTGTGCCTTGTAATTGTACTACATGACTTCATTAAATTCGTGATGTGACATTGCAATATTTGGATTCGATTTCGTTAATGAGTAATTATGGCACTGTAACTGTGCCAACCTATCATGAAGTTGCATTACCTTTCTTCGACCTTACACTCTTCCACTGGCGGATCCAGGGGGGGGGTCATCAGGGGCAAATGCCCCCCAAAAACGCTTGTCATCTCCACAAATTTGCGCATTTCCTGATGTAGAAGGACATCTACGCAACTTTTCAAAGAAAAGTGTATTTTAAAACGTCTAGCAATACATAAACGAGGGAGCGAAATCCGAGTATTTTTTTTTTGTGAAACTTTTTTTGTGTGATCCCCCTCCCCAAACCGCCACAAACTGCCGTTCTAGATCCGCCAGTACACTCTAGGTTTATGTTTCGTTGCTCCAATGTTGGGACTATTCCCCGCTAATTATTACATTTGTCACATCCTATGATTGAAGTGGGATCTATGAATCTATGAATCTATGTAAAATATTAAAAAATCCTATGAAAAAAAAAACTTAACACCAAGGTAGACGTCAGTCAGACTCTTTTGTTTTCCACAACAGGAAACACAATGAGTGAACTGTTCTGACTCAGCTCCCGATATACGTGATCCCGTACCCCGAGTTCTGGTGCGGGTGCCACTGATAGACTATTATTGCATCATTGTAGGCAAATGCATACCCGTGTTCAAATGGTGTGTCCGTCCTCGTGTCATCATTTCTCTGCCTCTGACCGAGACTGCAGAGCGGTACACGCACCGTGCCAATCACGTGATCGACTTGTGTGCTGCTCACGCTATATCACTGTACCAATCACTGTGATCCACTTGTACCTGGCGAATCACTGTTATACAATCACTGTGATCACTGTGCTGCCTGCCAGTTCATCTCACCACTATAGTCTACCAATCACTGTGATTCACTGATTGTGTCGCGGGCCATGGCACTGAACACAAATCACATGTATGATCACTTGCTATATAGAGCGTAGTGCTAGACAAGATCACTGTACCAATCACTGTGCATCACTGTGTGCTGGCGGCCATCACTCGTCCACCAATCACTGTGATCACTGTGTGCTGACGATCCTGTAACCATCACTGTGATCACTGTGATGCTGGCGAGATCACTGTCCACAAACACTGTGATCAACTGTGTGCCAGAAGCACTGTACAATATCACTGTGATCACTGTGTGCTGCAGGAATCACTGTACAAAATCCACTATCACTATGGTGCTGCAGATCACCTGTACCAATCCACTCGTGATTCACTGTGCTGCGATCACTGGTGATCAATCACCGTAATCACTGTGCTTGCTGCAGATCACGTACTAATTCACTTGATCACTGTGTGCTGCAGTTATCACCGCGACAAGATTCACTGTCGTATTATGTGCTCGCTGCAGATCACTGCTACCAATCACCTGTGATCACTGTGCTGCTGCGGGGTGTCCGACCCGCTCACCAATCATGCGAGTCACTGTGTCCATGCAGAGCACTTTTGTAACCAATCACTGTGATCACTGTGTGCTGTCTAGATCACTTCTGTACAACTTCACTAGCGATAGTCGTATGATGCTAGCAGAATCACTGTACACAATCACTGTGATGATATATTTGTTGTACTACAGAATCAACTGATTGCCAATCACTGTGATCACTGATACCAATTCAAACATGTGTATCACTGTGTGCTGCAGATCACTGTATTTACAATCACTGTGATCACTGTGTGCTGCAGTTAGCACTGTACCAATTCACATGTGATCACTGGTGCTGGCAAGATCACTGTACGAAAAATTCACTGACGATCCACTGTGTGCTGCAGATCACTGTACCAATCACTGTGATCACTGTGTGCTACAGATCACTGTACAAATCACTGTGATCACTGTGTGCTGCAGATCACTGTACCAATCACTGTGATCACTGTGTGATGCGGATCACTGTACCAATCACTGTGATCACTGTGTGCTGCAGATCACTGTACAAATCACTGATCACTGTGCTGCAGATCACTGTACCAATCACTGTGATCACTGTGTGCTGCAGATTACTGTGACAATCACTGTGATCACTGTGTGCTGCAGATCACTGTACCAATCACTGTGTGCTGCAGATCACTGTACCAATCACTGTGATCACTGTGTGCTGCAGATCACTGTACCAATCACTGTGATCACTGTACCAATCAATGTGATCACTGTGTGCTGCAGATCACTGTACCAATCACTGTGAGCACTGTGTGCTGCAGATCACTGTGCCAATCACTGTGATCACTGTGTGCTGCAGATCACTGTACTAATCACTGTGATCACTGTGTGTTGCAGATCACTGTACCAATCACTGTGTGCTGCAGATCACTGTGCCAATCACTGTGATCACTGTGTGCTGCAGATCACTGTGTGTTTTGTCTCGGCGATCTGCTGTACTAACCACACTCCCTCCCTCCCTGTCCACAGTGCACCAATGGACATCTGATGTGCGCCGGGTGAGTACGGCACCAATCCGAACTCTGAGGTCAGGACCGGGCCAGTTCCGGTGGCACTGACACAGGATCAGATCCAGTCTTCGACAATCCGCATGTAGACATCACACTGTGCCGGCCATTTGCAGGCAAATCGAAACTTAACCCGCGCGGCGTAAGTGTCTCCAGCCGAACGCGTGGCGTAAGGGGATACATTTAATTTGATTCCCCCTCGTATCTTCCGAACCGATGACCGCAGCGAGTCGCGCAAGGCGGCGATCGAAATTTCTCTGAGACGAGTGTAATGCGTACCCGAAATGTGTCAAGCAAGGTCATATGTCAGGTCACGGTCAGGTCACATGTCAAAATAGAACTATTTGATTTAATGGTTCATACTTTCAATTTAAAACCTTTGATTAAGACTATTATTGCACATAAAGCTCTCTAAGATATACTGCTTTAAGTTAAAGTGAAATTGTAAGCAAAGGTCAAGGTCAAGATCAGATCATAACAGGACACCGTTACCAAGAGGTCTACGAAGTCTTGCGACATTTGTGTTAGAGGTTGTTCTTTTACGCGTTTTATTCGATAGCAGCAGCCATTTTCACAACCTGAAACCATACAAGGTCAAGATTAGGTCATTTAAGGTCAAAAATTGAAACGAATTAATATGAATAAACAACGCATGTTTATAGACCAATTTTGTCTCATGAATACAGCAATGGCATTCGTTTATCTGTATCTGATCAGTAAAAAGTTATTAACCATTACGTCATTAGTTACCTACTGGTGCTAAACCGTCCGCTCCGCTGGACGATTACAGGTTGAGTGGTGTTGCAAGCCAGTGATGAGCAATTAGGGATTGATAACCCGTACTACCCCGTTGCACTATGTCACACCCGTCGTACCTATAATACGTTTTTGTACCTGTCACACACCCGAGTCTCCTGGATGGTGTCTCGGTATCTCCTGGATTGAGGTACCCTACCGAAAAGAAACTCCTCCCTCCACTCCTCCCCGCCCAACCACTGTCCTATGTAACGCACTGCTAACTCGCTGGAATCTCCGGGATCATCATCATCATCATCATCATTATCATCATCATCATCATCATCATCATCATCATCATCATCACGTTTATTAACAGAAAGAGGAAGTCAATACAAATTAAGGGTGAGTTGGCACAGAAGCGCTTACTAGCGCTTAAGTCTAGGTACCAACTCAAAATTAAACATACATTTTCTCAATTATCTCTACCGCCGCCGCTACGTCAGGCCCGCAGACCTTTGGCTAAGAGAAGCCCGCCCGTCATCGCACACCTCGCCGGGCTCGCCTCGCTCGTCCGCTAACAAATTTTATGCTAATCGCAGTCGAATCTTCTTGTTTTAAAAATATATACCTGAAGAAACTTAGCCACCGCGCGACCGTCACCACCGCCGAGATTCTGTCCATACATGAGGATTTGGAATTGTGGGATGTAGATGGGATATTTCTGAATCACAATGCAGTGTGTTTGACAGATTGTCGAACAGTGCATTTCTTTCGGGAATATATTTGGGACATGCTAGTATAAAGTGCTGAACATTTTCTATTCGGTGGCCGCAGGAACATGCTGGTGTGTCAGATTTTTGGAGTTGAAATACATGTGAATTCAAATGAGACATTTCGTTTCTCAATCTGGTGTGAAGAATATTACCAATCTTTGACCCATCTGGATATAAAGTCGGGACTTTCCATCCCAGCTGCTTCCCTTGATATGCTTTTTGAAAGCAGTGTGTGTGAGACCTTCGTGTTGTTTCCGGTAGCTGATTGAACTGCTTGTTTGTTTGGATGAAAAAAGAATCGCTGGTATGAAGTTGTGTGAGGTCGCTCGTAGACTGTGCGTGTTTGCATTCCTAAGTGCTCTTGTTTGTGTTTGTACTCGTGTTCGTGGTCATGATGTCTCGATGCTAACCGCGAACGTAATTGTGTGGGGTGGTTCAGTTTGTGAAACCAGTGTCAGTCCGTGAATGCGTCGTCTGGTCGTCAGTTTGTCCCATCCTAGTTCTGTTCGTAATTTGTTGGTCGATGTCCGGAAAAGCGCTCCTGTTGTGAGTCTGGCTGCTCTGTTTTGCAACGTTTCCAGTCTAGTAGCGTCGTGTATCGTGATGTGTCCTGCACCAATTCAGCAGGTTCATCAACTGGGACTGTGCGAACAGGCAGATAGACGGAGAGACGGACAGTCTTTCTTTGAAATAGTCAGTTAGATTTGTCTGAATTTAACCATTATTTTAATTTAGTAATATACCTTAGGCCTTGCAAGGAATTTTATTTTTGTAGATCATACCATATTTTTGGTAGATCATTTGTGTGCCCTAAATAACTGTTGACATGTTTGCTGTTTGAGTTGAAAGGCATGTTTTCAAACGAGACAAGAAACCATACATATTTATCTCTAGTGTATTTTTCTTCCTAAATTTATTCAATCTATTTGCGGAGATATTCCTAAGGCTCCAAGATCTTTGTGGAATAACACAATTATTATTAGGCTCCAGACAGGCCTTCGGTACTAGAAGCACTGCCCTCTATTTCACTGCTAGCATATATCGTTAGCGCTGGCCAATAGAAAACAGCTCGTTCGCGCTGATAGCAGCTGCTGAACAGAGCCTCGGTTTCCATATTACATTGTTCCTTTGGGTTTATTGTCTTAGGTGCGCCATTCCTAGATCTAGCATCTTCTTACCCTGTTTTTAGTGGCGATCGCTTATGGATATCGAAACAAAACAGTGTGCAAAACAGAATATAAGTACAAATTCAATTAAATGGGCTCCAGACGTAAATGTTATCGTAGCCAATAATCAAACAAATAGCTTCTAGCTTCTTATACGTAATACAAATTGTTATATTTGACATTACAAGAGAGTAGGCACACTTATTCCACACGCGCCCTGGAGGGGGGGGGGCGAAATCCGCCCACCCCTCCTGCTTTTCGACCATAGCGATAAAACGGCGGCGCTGCGCGCCGCCGTTTTTTGCCCACCTGTTCGAAAATGAGCTACCCTTATTATGTCAAATTCTTGGTCTCGGGTCATCTCAGGTCAGGTCACCAGACGAGGTCACGTGATGACTTCACCTACAAAACGTGTTTGGTCGTATGTAGACACAGTTTTCGAACAATCGATTTCATACTTTCAGGATTTCATAAGGTCATGAATACCTACCGTTTGTTTATCTCTGATTTCTTATATCGGTGATCTAAGGTCAGGTCAACTTTGTGACCACCTAGACTGATTTGCCGATTACTCTCGACAAAATGAAGATGGAGACGTGTTAATGGTACCGATGTGTTTGTCCCGTCGAAACGCTTCTTTCAATATGCAACATGACCCAGGGACGCAGGAAGTATGTTCAAGTTGGGGGGGGGGGGCAGGATGCCAACGAGTACTCATCCGGAAATCCTGCTTCTCTTCAGAATTCTGCCCGATTTCAACTACTAGTCACTTTTGATTGTAGGTATTACCTATTTACGCCACTAACTCGTCCACTACAGGTATTTTGATACCTTAATTTGACTGACATTATACTCGGCTATCATACTGCTGTACCGGATTTTTGAAATTTATGTTGAAAAATTATAATTTTTGGATTTGTCATATTTTCCGAAATTCTCACATGCTTAAACATGAATTTATACCATAGAAACATGTCAGATAGCAAAATATGACGAAACTTTACGATATTTGACGTGTGCAAAATTTTAAGTTGATACCATTAAAACTGACTGACAATTATGACCTTCCAAAGACCAAAATCGAGCACTTTCGACGGCATTACCTACCGTGGATATAAAATGCATTTGGGTTTTTGCTTTACACTTTGAGTTATTTAAAATTGATATCACTTTAATTTTTGTACGCTCTAGTCTAGACGCAAAAAAATGGCCAACAAACATGTAGTGCAACGCCTAATGACCGTAATCAGCAGTTTGACCTCACGTGACTTCGGATGACTTTGACCCGATTTAAGATCATCCATCATCTGAGTCTTAGCCTGATATTTATACAAGAATAAGAATGATACTTACAAGTGTCGGATACATGAATCATAGGTACCGATTTTTTTACTGCTTATGCGTTTAACCCGCGCCGTGCCGGTGCTCGGCGCCACCTTCGCCGTGCCGAGGGAAGGGAACACCATTCGAAAGGCTTCGTCGAAATGTATTTTGAAATTATTGCGGGTTAATTTCTTATACATTGTTAGTACTCAGGTCAACCAGAGGTCATTCAAAGGTCATATATCCACTTTCAGGACTTTGCTCCAGAATCCCCCAAATATCTCCGCGAACTATGGATAGCTCTAAGGAACAAAACGGGAAAGCGATTGAAAGGCTCTTGAAAAATGCAATCGTCAAACGTGTCCATCCAATTTTATTTCAGTCAATAGTTTAGGCTCCTGAGACCATCAAAAGGTCAAAAGCGGGTTATTTTTTGTCAATCACAGTTTTTTTCACTAGTGATCTTTTTACCTAATAAAAAGATTAAGGCTTATTAATTTTGAACGCCAAGGTGTGGTCGGTCCTCAAACAAGGCGCTTTAAACGTATTCACGATGACCAGGGTGTAGGTCAACTTTAGAAATTTATGTCCAAGGTCTAGTTGGGTAACCCAAATAGGTGATGTTGCAAATTGGGAGACGGTGTCTCGTCGAGACACGTCTCCCATTACCGATTTATTGACTTGTACCAACATTGTGGCGGTTCACTTCTTTAACTAGATTCATCGAGAGGTAATGACAATATTGTTGGTGACCTCGGCTCGACCTCGACTGACCCTTTGTAGAGGGTCACTTATCACAAATCGCACCTGGGTCTTCAGGAATGGCCGATTGATAACATGATTCAAGAAGGAATTGGGCTCCTTATCTTGCGTATCACTCAGAATCATAGGCGGCGGAACGGGGGAGGGCACCGGGGCACCGTGCCCCTTTGAATTTGTAAGGGGGCACCCATATAAAAGGGCTTCATTTAAATTTGTTATGTCTTAGGTTACAGATATAGATCTTATCAAATTTATGGAAACACATTTGTATAATGTCATGAATATCCTCATTAAAAAATAATAAATAATATAAAAATCGTGGAAAATCGAATGTTCAAGTCAGTGGCCAACGGAAAACGTGAAAAGAAAAGAAATGTAATTTTCGTTAAAATGGCTTTATCAGATTTGCAAAACTTTTGCAAAACTTTTTAAACAAAAGTTTAAACACCACAAATGCAAACTGCCTTTTTATTCAAATTGACACAATTTGTGTAAGAAGATGTTTTAAAAAAATCGAGAAACAAATATGCATAGGTGGCAAGATCAGCATCGTCACTGCAATCGTAACTGTAATCACGAAGTGTAAAACTCTAAAATTGCTGATGCCATTAAAGTTTCCAAATGGGTTTAGATCGTTTGGATACTCTGGTTTGTATCGTTTAGAACTTATGTGTTGACGTCTACTGTGCTGGTAATATCCTAACCCAATTTTCTGAGTTTTCACCAATTCAGCTTAACTATCCTTAAAATGGCTAAACAGGCCTCACATTCGACTGGAAAGCAATCATAACTAGATCCCTGTCTATAAATTTCAAGCATTTTATAATGAACAAGTACTTTTTTCTTCCACATTGATGTGATTACTTTTTAACGATTTTATTAATTAGAAAACTGTTTACGGAAGAAATCGATCCTCATAAAAGTTGGGGGGGCGACGCCCCTCCTCGAAAAAAGTT
Organism: Semibalanus balanoides; assembly: GCA_014673585.1. NCBI lineage: Eukaryota > Metazoa > Arthropoda > Thecostraca > Balanomorpha > Balanidae > Semibalanus > Semibalanus balanoides. The sequence goes on from VOPJ01011737.1 coordinate 12,191, forward strand.
GGGGCCCCTGCCCCCCGGTTCCTGCGTCCTTGCATGACCTACTTGGGTCACCACTTGACCTTGACCTGAGGTCAAATCCCGAAGTTGACCTCACCTGTAAAAATTAATATCATTCAAAGTGCCTTCACGAGACAAACATGATGGTGTCAAAATAATTGCTTTATTGTCATTAGTTAACAAGTTATTAGCAAAATACTTTTCTGCCAAAAAAATGTCCTTTTTTACCTTCAGTGACCTCTGGAGCCTGAAATACTCACCTGAGCTCAAATTTGAGGACATTTAGGTCGATCACAAATTTCAAGAGCTTTCGATCGCTGCGTTTCATTTTCTTCTAGTTATCATAGGTTCCAGGATAATTTGTGAGGTATCTGCAGGCTTCTGCGGTGAAATTCAGCCTGTTCTTCGAGCGAAATTGTTCTCTAGCTCGCGACTATATGTCATGATCCTCTATATGGCTTAGTTGCGTACGCCTCTGTCTCGTGCATCTTGTGTCGAGTTCTGTCTTCGTTGGTGGTACTTCTTTAGTCGCTGCCCAGCTGCTCACTCTGTACATATGTCTGAGCAGTGGAAGTGATCTTCTTCTAGTTACAGCTTTTTGTCTCTCCTTCGGTTCATTGTGTTTCTTTTTACAGCGTGCGTGTTTCTTCTCTGCTGTTTGTCCGCTTTTGTCGTCGCGTGTCTTGTCGTGTGTCGTTTTGTCTTCGCTGAGTCTACTTGTTCGCTTTGTACTTTCGTAGGAGGGGTGGGTCTCGGTGGTCTCGTTGGTCCGTTGCGAGTGTACTCTGCTGTGCTCGCGTCGTCTCGTTCGTTCTCCGTTCTCGTAGGTGCTCTATGTCTCTTCGTCGTTCTGGTTGCTCTTGTTACTTTCTCGTTCCATATGTTGTATCTGTGCCTCTTCCGTCTCCGTTATAGTGTCTTCGGTGCTCTGTCTTGTTAATTGCTGTGTTATCTGTGCTCTCTGGCTAAGTCTACGTCTATATTGGTCTCGCTGAGAGGATATATGTCTCTTCATCGTTTCCATTATAACTTTCACCAAATACGTGTCTAACTTGTTTATGAGTGTGTCCGACATTACCTAGTCTCAGGAATGGTATCTAAGGTAAAGTTTCCTTTTGCATGGTATTCCCTATCTTTTGTCGACATTCATGCTTTGTTTGTTCGTATGATCTCTTTAATTTGGTTCTCCGTCTACATTTCTCCAAAATCAGTGCATCTAACGTGGTTTCTGTTCCGTCGTTACATTAGTTTGAAGTACTTCCGATTGTGTCTTCTTGTGTTCTGTTTTTGTACTCTGATGAGTACTCTTGTGTTTGAGTCTTCAATTGTAGCCTTCACTGGAGCGTCTACTGTCATTTTCGTTGTCTACTCTGGATTTACTATACCGCGTATGTCATCTCGAATAAGTCGTCGTCGTGCAGACCCTTGTCTCTAATGCAGTTGTGTTCAAACTTCAATGCATACGACATCCTAGTCTCGATTGTCTCGTGCTCACCTACACACGTACTCTTTGTGTACTGTCGATTGGTCGGCCTTCCTGCATGTCGCTGCCGGGTTGGCCTGTCTTCATGTCTGTGCGTGTCACCTGGTATCATGGTGGAGTCATGTAGTGTCACCCGGTCCTTCCGCGTAGTGCTCGTCACGCCCCTTCTCACAGCTCGTGTAGCGGGTATACGACCTGTTCTCCTGTCTCGGGTGCCGCCTGTGGCCACAGGGGATACGCTGCGTGTGTAGCCCAACCTATTGGTCTTATGTTTCTGTTAGTCACGCACCGCTTCCGGACTAGTAGACGGCGACACCCTGCTTCTTCTCTAGTTCGGCAAGGTCAGGAGATTAGCTACTCGCTGTTCGGGCTGAGCGGCGCGCTGTTTTTCTGCTGTGCAGTCAGATGCTTACTCGTGTCCGGCTGTGAGTCGCCTGTGCGCTAGTGCAGTCAGCGATGATACTCGTGATCCGTACTAGCGAAGCACACACTCGTTCTCTGTTGCAGTCAGATGCTACATCTGATTCCGTCTAGTATAGCGGCTACGCCATGTCTTGTGGCTGCTGTGTCAGTTGCAGAATGCTACTCGTGTCCGGCGTGTGGAGCTAGGCACACTGCTGTGTGTCTCTGTGCAGTGCGATGATGGCTACGGTACTCGTGTCCTGTTAATCAATGAGCAGACCTCTGTCTCTCCTGTGTAGACATTGTCGAGATGCCTTACTCGTGTCCGGTCACCTTGGAGCGTGCAGTCTCGCCACCTCGTTTTCCTCTAGCGCCACTTCAAGTCAAAGGTTGCTCCGTAACGTGCGGTGGTCTCCCGCAGCTCAGCCGGGCACTGTGTCTGTCTCGTGTGCACAGGTGCAGATGCTACTCGGTGTGTCCGGCTGAGCACTGCCGCTGTTTTCTTCGCTGTGCTCAGTCAGATGCTACTTCCTGTCCGGTAACGGCTGAGCTTGCTCTAGAGATTTACTCCTTCTGTGACAGATCAGATGCTACTTCGTACTTCCGGCTAAGAGCTGCCCTGTGTTCTCTCTACTCTGTGACAGTCAGATGACATTCACTTCGCTAGTCGGCTAGTCTGAGACGGTTTCCTGCTGTCTCTATCTCTGTTTGCAGTCCATGGTGCTTTACTTCGTGTCCGGCCTGAGCAGCTACTGTTTCCTCTCTGTGTAGTGCAGATGCTACCTTCGATGCTCGTGCCTTCCTGATGGTGGCCCTGTTTCCTCATTGCACAGTCATGGATCGCTCACTCAGTGCTACGGCCTTGGATGCGGCCCTTGGTATCTCTCTGTGGCGCTCATGTCTCATGGAAGACTTTGCTACTTCGTGTTCCGGCCATAGAGCCAGCCCTGCTGTGTATCTCCCTGATGCAGCGTGTCCCTGATGCGCTTGACTCGTACTCCGGTGCTGACAGCCACGGCCCTGTTTCTCTGTGCAGTCAGATGGCTACTCGTGTCCGGCCTGAGGCTTGAACCCAGCTGTTTTCTTCTTGCTGTGCAACGTCAGATGCTGACCTCACGAGATAGTCCGCGTGGACCAGTGAGCCTGTGCCCCTTGTGTTGTGCCATCTCGGCAGTCAGATGCCTCACTTACCGTGTTCACCGCCGTGGAGCACGGCCCTGTTTTCTCTGTGCAGGTTCAGATGCTACTTCGTCTGGTCCGGCTGTAGGCGCGCAGGCCCCTGGTCCAGTTACTCTTAGCAGTCAATGCTTAACCCTGTGATCATTGCTTTCTGTTGACGCCATCCACTGACAGCACTTTCTTGATGGCATGTTACGGGCTGCGAGCGGCCTCTTGGTTTTCTCTCGTCTGACCAAGTCAGATGCTACCGTGTCCGGCTTGAGCAGTCCTTTTTTCCTCTGTGCAGTCGAGAGATGCTACTCGTTGTCCGGCCTGGAGAGCAGGCGCCCTGTTCTTTTCTCTGTGGCTAGTCAGATGCATTCGGTGTCCGGCTGAGGCGGCGGAAACCTGTTTTTTCTCTGTGCAGTCAGATGCTACTCATGTCCCGGCACTGAGCGGCACCCTGTGCCTCTGTGGCATGTCGAACTGCTGTAGTCCTGTTGTCGTCTGAGCGGGCCCTGTGTGGTTCTCTGTACGCTCAGTCAGATGCCCACTTACGATCTGGATGGCTGCCTCGGGCTGATTCGCGGGTCGCCTGCTTTTTCTCTGTGCACAGTCCAGATGCTACTCCCGATGATCGTCCGGACAGACTCTGTGGACCTTGAGGCGCGCCCTAGTTTTCACTGCTCTGTACGACAGGTCAGATGCTTATCGTCGTGGTCCGGTCTCTACCCGGCACCTGCGCTTCTTTCTGCATGTGCAGTCAGACTGGCCTTAACCTCGCTGTCCCCGGGGCTCTGCTGAGCGAGGAGCGAGCTGACGGTTCTCATCCCTCTGTTGTGCCCAGCTACAGATACGCTGCACTCGTGTCCGACTGATGCCGGAGGGCCATCTGCTCTCTTTGCGGTCCTTCGCTGCGATGCCATCTAGCTCAGCTTTCGTTGCCGCTAGGCCGTAGGGTGAGAGTGGCGAGGCTAACGCTAGGAGAAGCGAGAGGCGTTAACTCCCATACCCTGCGAGACCGCACTCAGACGTCTGGAGGTCCCTGAGTGCTCGCAATTGTGACGTGGCTGGAGAGGCAAGAGGTGGAGTGATGACCGCACGCGCGGCTTCCCCCTAGATGGCACCGAGGCAAGGCCACTGCCCCATACGCCAGCTGCGCAACGCGCGACACGTCCCTGCTCCTCCAACATTGCAAAGGTGGGAGGTAGCGGCGCGCCCGCGCCCCCCCAGCGAGGCAGGAGTCTTGGAGTACTATCAGCACGAGATGGGGTATATAGCTCTGATGTGTAGTGCTCAATTCGCCACTTTCAGTTCACGCAATAGTCCTCAGCACGCTGCTCTACACGATTTTTATTAAAAAATTGTGGGAATAGTTCGTGGTAAGATGTCGAGAATCTCATGCAAATTACTGCTAACTTTCAGAGGCACGGTTCCACTATGAGTTCCACTGCAATCACTTGTACACTACATTTGTGCTCCACACGCACAACGGACGCTCGCACATGCTGTGTGTAATACGGCCTCTTAGAGTTGCACACGGAATTGAGTCCGGATCCCTTTAGGCCAGGTGGATTTTGAGCAACGCCCAATATATTCCCACTTCTGTTGTAGAGATTCGAAGGGACCACATATAGTTTAGCACAGGATTTCTTCTGAAGAAACACCAAAAGTAACTGTGTAACCCTGATAGTGTCACACCGACACCAAATTCCGGTCTTGTCATCCCCTTATTATCCCCTTGCTAAGACTCACACTTTTCGTTTGGACCAGGGCCTTAATCTCCGCCAGCGCCCAGTAAGTTCCGGGTTGTTTTAAGTCGCAGTGTCACCACTCAGCCAAAGATAGCAACAGACACCGCAGCACATGTGCGTTCATTCTAAGCATCACGCCCTCGTATGTTCTCGTCATGCGTCTTAAAGTCTGTCCTGAGTTCTTCGTGTGTCCTGTCATTTGTCTCCTGGCACCCTGGTCTTGCTCAACTGTAAGGGTCTCGCCAGAATTTCAAACTATTAGGATGTATTGAACCGCTCAGAACCCATTTTTAACCTTTGGTCCTTTGAAGCATTGGTTATATACAAATCGTAATGTTGCACATCATTTCAGATGCTATTTTTGTTCCGTTTTCAATGTGCATTGTATCGAAGCTTACCGTTCAGGTGCTTCACAGCACCGTCTGCCACTGACCCGCTACTCACCATGGTCCATCTCGGACGCTCTGCTACGCCTCTGAGTCTGTGCCGCCTCCGGTAATATGTGACCTTGAGCCGTGGATGACCCCACCCTGCGCCACAGGCCGGTGACCTGCAAGTACAGCCGGATCGGGTGTCCGTGGCGCGGTCCGACACACGAGCTGACCGCCCACCAGGCGCAGTGTGTCCACCCGCACAACACGGGCGACACCATCATGGGCGTGCTGCAGGCGAGCGAACTGCGCCGCCAGCGCGACGCCCAGCTCTACGACACCATATTCGATCTGCTCTCATTCGAGAAGATACTCTTCAATGGTGGGTGGTGAAGGGAGGGTATAGGTGGCGCTGATGGCGTCTGGCCGGGCCGGGTCTGGTGTATGTCGTTGAGGTAATGCTCAGTGGCGGTGGAAGGTATTTTCGGATGGGGAAGAAACCCAGGGGGCCCTGTCGGCCAAAGGGCCCTCCACGAGCAAAGCTCCCCCCTAAAAATGGTATCTCCTCGGACGTAGGCCAAGTATATTTTGCAGGTTCTCTAAATGGTCGCAAAAATGTCTGATAACCCCATTTTGAAGTATCAGTCCTTCCCAGCCCCCTTCAGCCCGACTGAGGGTCTTCTGTCGGCCTTGGAGGGCTCCTCAGGCTGTCTAGGGGCACTTCGGTGCGCTCGGTATTTTTTCTGTAAAAAAATATTTTTTTCTTGGAAGGCCCTCTCTTACAACTTTGGAAAATGGCCCTCTCTTACAACTTTGGAAAATCATATGTTTTCCACAACTTCTTGAGTGGTGGGCAACTGCCCCCTCCCTTCTTCCATCGCCCCTGCTAATGATGAGTGGAGACTGGCGAGGAGTTTTTGGATAGTGGAAAGCAAGGAGTCGACACGGCGCGAACAAAGTACATATTATAGTTAATTGGCGCCATGTATCGCCACGTAGCGGGACATGAGATGCGCTGCTGTAAGGCTTGTGTCCCCATTTCACCTGAATCAGTAATTGACTATTTCCCTGCACTGTGTGTGGTCTGTGTGTGTGTGTGTGTGTGTGTGACCGGTGAGGTGAGGTCGGCGGCGCGTCAGCTCCAGTCCCCAGAGACGGCCGCCGCCGCCCGGCCTGCCGCTGCCAGTTCATCCGACGTTCGGTGTCAGCTTATAACCCCGCCGGCAGCCCCGGCAGTCCGACCTACTCTGTAAACCGATCTTGCCGGTTACCGGTTCACCGGTACCGCCCACAGGCGGTCATATGACCGCCCACTGTCGATGGTTGACGGAGTTGAAAGGTGTCGCATGTGTCCGAGATTGATCCGCCTTTCACCTATTTTACCGTAACCGGCCAATATTCTAAATTACAATGAATATGAAAATGTTCCTCATTTAACGTAGGTCGTTTTGGGGATTCTTTGATAACTCAAAAGTGCATAATTAAGTAACTTAAAGCTTTTAAAAAACGTAATATTTTTGACTTATTTCTTCAAATTGCGTTTGACACGACAATTGATGTCGTCTTTATTTTTGCCTCAAAGTCTCGTGCAAATGTCTCGCCAAAGTCTTGTCTCGGCAAACCAAAAACTAAGGAATAAAAACATTGACGTTTATCTGCACATTGGGAATGATATTAGCCAACAACAGTGTTAAAAGTGTCAAGGTCAAACAAGAGATGAGTACATACAAGCAGGCTCCTGACCGTCTTGGGCGTTCATATGCTCGGTGCGTCCTGTAGTTCGTTTCAGCTCCTCAAGCTGTTCTCGTAGTTCCTGATTCTCTTTCTTTAACATATCAACTTTAAGTTTGAACAGCAAGTGTGTATTTCCCGCCAGTTGTCTCAGTCTTGCTAACAAGCGTTCCGTCTGTAGTTATGTCAGAGATGTCGGCGGATGGTTTAGTTGCTGTCTTGTCTTCAGTACTTCCCTGGATGAGTTGCTTCGTCCGGTCTGTCCTGACAAACACTATGCGGCCCATATGCGACGTATTTGGCATGGCTCAGCCAGACGAAAGGAGACATCACAGAGGCTCTACACACAACAAATAACACTTCCACATTAAGTGACAGAAGCCCACAGACAGGAAGCGAAGCAAATTGATAAGCGGAGCGGAGACCACTTAACTGCATCTAGTGAAACTGTCTAGAGGTGGTCTCTGTCAGCACAGACTGAGAAAATAGAGGTACATCCAAGAGACGAGGACACCAAGCACCACCAACACCAATGCATCAACCGAAAGCACATGACTAACACAAACGAACAGCNCTTTTCCAAATTGAACCAATCTGGTCGCAGGCATGTTGTTGCTTTGATAGTACCGGGCCACTGCAAGCACTAAGGAACATATGTTACGAAGCAACAATATACCTGCGGTGGATAGTTCACGAGGAAACCCCGCTGACATAATGTGCCCCGTGACAGAACGTGCCCCGTTCTCCCCTATATTGTATATATAGTTCGTTTATCTCGGATCTGTGATATCTGAGACCTGAGGTCATGTCAATTTCGTGACCTCCCATTATAAGTCAATGGGAGAGAATTGAAATGCGCACCAATCGAACAAACCTTACTAAATCTGGTCAGTTTTCATCAATATCANCCGACCAGACGAGCCGTGAAAGACGCACAGACGGCACCCAGCCGTGATGCAACGTGCCGCCTCCCGACCCCACACAGTTCTGCGTCGCACACTCCTCCTCCTGATCCCTGCGTCACCCCTCCCCCTCCCTGGGTCACACACACCCAACTGACCGGCCCCGCGCCGCTGTGTATGCACTGGACGCATGGTCTGGCTCCCCGCCCCTCACAAGGCTAGAAAATAGCTTCCGGCGTCCGGGCACCGTTTGCATCCCTGTTACGTTTCTGACAGGTTTGGCGGCCGATACTCAGATCGGGTACTACCCGGGTAGTACCCGATAGTACCCGGCAATATTTGTTCATGAATTTGACTATACAAAGAAAACTAACGGGAAATTTCGCATTGTAAGAGCAGATAATTGTACATGAATTCATAAAGTTTCAATTGATGTAAAAAATGTATGAGAAAAGCCGTGCTCCTAGACTCAATTACCCAAAACGCTCGAAATATTACCGGGTACAACCGGGTAAAAATAAATCCTTCGTGAAAACGGCTATGATCCAACCCATAGGCCATATACCTACATTACACCACGTAATATTTACAAGCTAACCAGTTAAGAATCACCATGTTTCACCCTACTTCGTTGTTAAAGCTGAAGTGGCTTAAAGCTCGGCTCTGCAATGCCAATTATATGCCATATATTCATAAGTACACTTAATAGCCTATGCGAATCAATATTTTAAAGTTGATAAGACATCAACACCCGGCAGTGGATGCCTTCATTACATTATATAACAGAAGTACGGCTCTGGACGATATGGTGTACGGTACGTTAGTCCACGCAAAGTTGCTTTCCAGCAATAGATCGGGGGAATACGAGCCCGCTGGACTCACGCTCAGCTCAATTGTGTACAGTATTGTCCTTGAACCAGCAAACGGGCTGGAGCATTTGTTACGGAAAGCAGTTTATTTTTTTGTTAACATAAATTTGAGACAGCGTGCATTTTACGTATTACGTAATGGATTTTATTGTTAAAATACAAAGTTAAGATCGTAGCGCACATTTGGTTGCATTTATTATCTTTGCTTTATCGTCCATCTAGTTGTGTTTTGATACGATATGCCTCTGATAAAAGGCATAACCTATGCTAATACTGTCTCCAAGAAACCACTCATCATAGCCACTAGCCAGCATGTCTGCCGTCTGGTGAAATGACCAATTGGCACTATTTAAGCACCACAGCAATATCCAATCTGGTCTTATCAGGGCTGCGGGTATTCTAGTGTCTCAGCCCCTTAACAAGTGCCCGGTCTCCCCTCATTGACGTTAACGGCACAAACCCTCAATGGAGACCGCCATGGGTACAAAAACTAGCAACTGAATGATTTACGTTATGTTTTGCCAGATGAACGCCGGCCGGGTTTTTGTCCGCCTCTTGGCTTTTTGTTGACCTTGTTCTGACAGTGAAATTCGACACGCGTGCCACAGATCGCATTGCGACAAGAACACTGAGCAGCTCAGCACTGACCAGTTATACTGGCGCCCAATGCGGGCCAAACAACCACCACGATATGGTCTGACGCAGCAGGGAAGGCATCTGTCGAGCTCGAACTGTCTCCGGATCAAAGTGGTAGCCACAGCCACAGACGCAGCAGGGAAGACATCTGTCGAGCTCGAACTGTCTCGGGATCAAAAGTGGTAGCCACAGCCACAGACGCAGGCAGGGAAGGCATCTGTCGAGCTCGAACTTTTGTCTTCGGCATCAAAGTGTAGCCACAGCCACAGAACGCAGCAGGAGAGACATACTGTCGGAAGCCTTCGAACTGTCTCGGCATCAAAGTGTAGCCAGCAGCCACAGACGCAGCAGGGAAGACATCTGTCGAGCTCGACACTGTCTCGGGGATCAAAGTGGTAAGCCACAGCCTTACAGACGCAGCAAGGGAAAGGCATCTGTAGCGAGCTCGAACTGTCTCGGGATAAAAGTGTAAGCCAAGCCACAGACGCAGCAGGGAAGACCATGCTGTCGAGCCGAACTGTCTCGGATCAAAAGGGTAAGCCACAGCACACAGACGCAAGCAGGGAAAGCCATCTGTCGAGCTCGAACTGTCTCGGGATTCAAAGTGGTGCACAGCGCACAAGAACGCAGCAGGAAGACATCTGTCGAGCTTCGAACTTCTGCCGGGACTTCAAAAGTGGATAGCCACAGCCCATCAGGACGCAGCAGGGAAGACATCTGTCGAGCTCGAACTGTCTCGGATCAAAGTGGTAGCCAGCAGCCACAGTACGCAGGCAAGGGAAAGACATCTGTCGAGCTCGAACTGTCTCGGCCATTCAAAGTGGTAGCCACAGCACAGACGAGCAGGGAAGACATCTGTCAGAGCTCGAAACTGTCTCGGGATCAAAAGAGGTAGCCACAGCCACAGACCCGCAGCAGGAAGACGTCTGTCGAGCTCGAACTGTCTCGGGATCAAAAGTGGTAGCCACAGCCACAGACGCAGGTAAAAAAAGGGAAGACATCGTCGAGCTCGAACTGTCTCAGGGATAAAAGTGGTAGCCACAGCCACAGACGCAGCAGGGAAGACATCTGTCGAGCTCGAACTGTCTCGGCATCAAAGTGGTAGCCACAGCCACAGACGCAGCAGGGAAGACATCTGTCGAGCTCGAACTGTCTCGGGAGCAAAGTGGTAGCCACAGCCACAGACGCAGCAGGGAAGACATCTGTCGAGCTCGAACTGTCTCGGGATCAAAAAGTGGTAGCCACAGCGCACAGACGCAAGCAAAGGGAGCATCTGTCGAGCTCGAACTGTCTCGGGATCAAAGTGGTAGCCACAGCCACAGACGCAGCAGGGAAGACATCTGTCGAGCTCGAACTGTCTCGGCATCAAAGTGGTAGTTACTTGCTTACCACTTGGAGGCTTCTAAAAATATGTTGTATTCGTAAACGTTACAGATATATAGAAATTATTAAATTTGCCGCTCCGATTCCACTATGAAATCATCGCTCGCACAGACCTGCGATCGAGTGGCCATTTCAGGCGGATAACATTGGAAAGTATCATAACTTTTTAACGCAAATATTTACAGATGGTAGATTAGGTCGTGTTTGCATATTTTGGCCGTTGGGATTTGGTTCGTATTAAGTGTTGACAACATCATGCTCGCATCTGTGATTATGATATAAACTTGGCATGAATTTGGGAAATTACTGATAACTTGTTACTTTTTTACCTGTTTCACAAAATAATCGAAACGTTTGGTCAGGTCATCGGTCATGACAGATGGTGTTGTAAGCCAAAACCGTGTTCGTGTATGTGACCCAAACTATTATGCAAATGGTTACTCTCATATTATAAAATACTTATCACAACAACAACAACATTTATTTTCGTAACGATGGTAAGGAAATTGTTCAGGTGATGGTGCAAAAGCTTCATGCTTAATTATAGGCACCACCACCTGGTTAACGTGAAATAAAGAAAAGGTGGTTCAGTTACATTTTCGTAAATTATATCTCTTACTATCAAACATTAACAACCGGAAGCATCAAGCAATTGAAAGTGAACATCTTTGCAGTACATACAGATGTGCAGGACAGAACAGAGATGCTAAGGCCGTCACCAACTGACTGGCGACTATTGACTGGTGACTGGTGACTGGTGACCTGCGTGCGGCGCCGCTGCTCACCAGATGACGCGCGGGTGGGCGGGCCTGGTCCTCCCAGAGGGCGGGGCGGGGCCTCGTGCGCCGCTGAGCCGGGGACGTCTCCGCTTACATCGCGCTGGGCGGCCACCGCCGGGGCCGCCGGGGACGCCGCCACGACATCCGACCCGGTGGGAACGGTACAGCCCGAGTTACGGAACACAGCCGACCAGTCCATGGTGGACCTCACAGACTGGCCGACAGGTGGACCCCACAGACTGTGGTAGACAGGTGGACCCTACAGAATGGCAGACAGGTGGACCCCACAGACTGTGGCAGACAGGTGGACCCCACAGACTGTGGTAGACAGGTGGACCCCACAGACTGTGGTAGACAGGTGACGCCACAGAACTGTGGTAGACAGGTGGACCCATCAATATGTGGTAGACAGGTGGACCGCCAAGACACTGTGGTAAGACAGGTGGAACCCCACAGACTGTGGTAGACATGGTTGGTACCCCCACAGACCTGTGGTAGACCGGTTGGATCACCCAGCAGACCTGTTGGTAGACAGGTTGGACCCCACAGACTGTGGTAGACAGGTGGACCCGGCACAGACTGTGGTAGACAGGTGGACCCCACAGACTGTGGTAGACAAGGTGGACCCCACAGACTGTGGTAGAACAGGTGGACCCCACAGACTGTGGTTAGACAGGTGGACCCCAGACTGTGGTAGAACAGGTGGAGCCCCACAAGACTGTGGTAGACAGAGTGGACCCCACAGACCTGTGGTAGACAGGTGTAAAGTAAAATAAAAAAAAAACCCCCCCCAACCCAAAAAAGAAAAAAAAAAAGAACTTTGGGGGGGGTTTGGGGGTTTAAAAAAAAAAACCCCAGGGGTAGGGACCCCACAGACTGTGGTAGAACAGGTGGATCCGCACAGACTCGTGGTAGACCAGGTGGGAACCCCCAAGACTGTGGTAGACAGGTGGACACGTCCCACAGACTGTGTACGACAGGTGGACCCACACCAACTGTTGGTATACAGGTGGAGCCCGCACAACTTTGTGGTAGACAGGTGTACCAGCAGACTGGTGGTAGAACAGGTGTACCACACAGACTGTGGTAGACAGGTGGAGCCCACAGACTAGGTGTAGAACGGTGGACCCCACATACTGTGGTAGACAGGTGGACCCCACAGACTGTGGTAGACAGGTGGACCCCACAGACTGTGGTATACAGGTGGACCCCACAGACTGTGGTAGACAGGTGTACCCTACAGACTGTGGTAGACAGGTGGACCCCACAGACTGTGGTAGACAGGTGGACCCCACAGACTGTGGTAGACAGGTGGACCCCACATACTGTGGTAGACAGGTGGACCCCACAGACTGTGGTAGACAGGTGGACCCCACAGACTGTGGTGAACAGGTGGAACGCCCACAGACTGTGGGTAGACAGGTGGCACCCCACAGACTGTGGCCGACAGGTGGACCCACAGTACTAGTGGCACGACAGGTGAGACTACAGACTGTGGTAGACAGGTGGACCCCACAGACTGTGGTAGACAGGTGGACCCCACAGACTGTGGTAGGCAGGTGGACCCCACAGACTGTGGCCGACAGGTGGACCTCACAGCTTGCGGTACGCTGGCCAGGGCTGGTCCCGGCATCCCACAGAATACTTACACGATAGGGACGGATCCACCGAGGCATTGGTGATCGGGGCCATTTTCACCCTAAACGTCTGAAATCGGCCAAAATTTGCACATTTTTTATGACAATATGCTGGGCTTGTACTCGGCACGTTTGTTTTAAATCAGTTCTTATGCACAACAATATCTAACGGATGTTGGGATTTGGTCACTCTTTTGTTAAAAATTGTCTACCGCCATGCAAGTATGAGCATGCAAGTATGACGGCATTCCAACTCACGCTATAAGATGAAAGGCCATTTTGCGATCTGCTATACAAATCAGATTTATAAGAAAATATGAGTAACTTTCTTTCCATTCTTGTAACCGCAAGCGTTTGTTTGGTTATGCCACATAAAAGGTTGATTGGTTGAAAATGCCCGTACATGCCTGAGAGTGAGCAGTGGCTCTGTCTGCCACATCGGTACCATTCCGCCGGCTCGCGGCATGTCTGCCATCTACAGACAGGACGGCGTGACGTCGCGGCTCGGCGAGTCGGTCCTGCCAGTCTCGGGAGGCACGTATCCGGGGAGGTGCGTGGCGCCGTCGACGTCGACCAATCGCGCCGCCGCCAGGATTTATTTGTCTGGCCACGGTCGATTTGTAGCGTCGGGCCGCATCTGGAAGTCATCGGGCCGACAGGGGAGAGCGGCCACCCCTTGAGTCTCGGTCGTCCCGGGAACCGGCCGGACCGCGCCGCCTCCCCCTACAGACCGTTCATCGTCGGCACGTCAAGGCAGCTAACTGGCTTAGACGTCTTTCGATATAGGAACGCAGCCTGGTTGTCGACTTTTCGACACCAGGAATGTCCCATGTGTGGTTGGGACTTGGGGTAGAACCAGGGGTGAAGCCAGAGGGGGCAATGGAGCCATGGTTCCCAAAGTGACTGAAGTTGACCGCAAATCGACACATCTGATTTATAAGAAAATCTGGGTAATTTTTATCAGCAAATATATGTTAAAAATGCGCATGCAATATAAATCCGACGACTTAGTGTATAATTTGTACAAAGTTGTAATGATTTAGCCCCAGTGCAGTATAATTTGCCGCGCGTGACAGTGCGAGGGCCGCTCTACAATGAAGCAAATAGCTCTAATTGAATCACGTCTGGCGCGGGACGGATCAAACCGGGCAAACTAATTCCAGGACAGTTAATGGCATTTGAGCATGCAAGTATGACGGCATCCCAACTCACGCTATAAGATGAAAGACCATTTTGCGATCTGCTATACAAATCTGCTCTCTCAGTTCAAAACCACATGTTGAAGGTGAACTATTCTCTCTAAATCAGCGGCCTCATTGCCGTCGCCCCCATTCCCCACCCTTTCCGGTCACGAATCACTCCAGAACCGTCTCCGTCTCTCTTTGTCTCTCTGTTTCGGAGCACACATGCGGGCCGCAGAGCGCGTGTGTCTGCACACCGTGTGCGCTCAACACGTGTGAGCGCGCACCGTGCAGCAAAATGACGTCTGCTCTGGTGACCAGCACACTGGTCTGGAGGGGACGGTGGTCTGGTGGGACCGAAGCTGTCTCGTGGCTTTCTGATCGTTGTTGCCAAGCGTTATCCTTACCTTCAGAAATGATACGCTATGTTTACACGCTCCCTGGAGGGCTTCTCATAATTTATATGCACGGGTGGGGGTGGGGGATTCCACCCGTGCGACTGTCCCACCGGGATCTGGCGGACGGTTTCCTGGTTCCCGGACAGTGGACATCGCCTAAGGCTGCGCCTTGTTCGTCGCGCGCGGGGCGGGTATGTTTTTATCGCGCTCTTATCGCGGTTCCTGTGTTACGGGGTGACGTCTCAATTCAGGCTCGGCTCACGTCAACGCGATCCGTCACGGCCGTTATCGATGACTTGTTGTTCGCTCCGCCCCAAACCGTTGTTATCTCGGTCGTCTTCCGGGCCGAAATGAGCCGAAATATGTCTAGGACGCACTGAGAGGATGCCCAAAAGGGCAGCTGAGCCGCGGGGCGGTTGGTCCGACCATATCTTCGCTATATGAGAATTAAATGCCTAGGTTTATTAAACCCTCTCAAGCCGTTCCACACGATCTTGCGACTGGGCGGCCGTGTGGAAGACGAACATCTCGGTGGACATTGCTGCCAGGGATAGCGGGATAGGCGCTGAACAGGCAGTCTGCTGGGCAGTCTGTCTCCAGGCGTATCCGCCACTATCTGCAACGGACGCTGGCCAGACGGCCCGGGTCTGCCGGCACAGCAGCGGTCAGGACCGGACCGAACCGGAGCAGCGGTCCGGCGCGCGGCGGCTGTGCCGGCCGGTGGTTCACCGCCTCCCCCCAGACACCCCCGGCGGATGTTGACCCGCCGCACCGACCACCGCTGCCAGTCCTGACAGCAGGAGGCAACAGCTCTGACACGGTCGTCCTGGGGGGGGGGGGGGCAGAGGCATTCTGAAGTCAATTGTTTCCATGCAACGTCCAAAGGCGTAATGTTAAAAGTAAAAAAATGGGGACCACGTCCCCCCGTCCCCCCTGTGGCGGAGCCCGTGGCAGGAGGGTTACACGAGGTTCCAGGGGGCCGGGGTTACAAGTTACAACCTGTCGCCTCAAAAGTCCCTGCAACCCAATGGAGGAGCTGTTGCAGAAGGTCGGATGCAACAGGAAAACAATATTGTTTTTTTGGGCGAAATCCCCAAAAGTGTCACACAGTGGGGTTGGGGACAGTGTTGGAAGGTCAATATGTTGGGCTCATAAAAACAAGGATATTTTGTCAGAATGCAAATTGAAACACAAATAACGAGCAAGTTTAAATCAACTCAGATGTTATTAAAAACTAGAACAATTAAGCTCATGGTCCTTGTAGTTGTGACGACTGACGTCACGACTATAATAGTTGAAATTGTGTCTGAAATGCTGCATCAGCGTCATTATATGTGCGGCGGTACAGTATTTGTCTAGAGCAAATATACCGGATAATTATTTGATGTAAGAATCCAAATCAGAGGAAATGTCTAAAAACGACCAGATAAGCCAACGATGTCATGCTCTGTACTTTTGGGAACGATCTACTTTATTTACTCACCAATCTATTCCGAATAGTTGGAATTGGTGCCGTTTCGAATTTTATCCTCTTTGGTCCAGTCTAAATGGTCCAAATTAGACCCAAGTTGCCCCGTACCAATTTGCCGACGGCATCATGCTCCGAACCTATGGCGCCAATTTCGTCGGAGTCTTAACCATTTGATCCGGCGTGGTCCAACACGGTGCCGTCTTGAGTGTTGTCCTCTGCTGTCGGTGGGGTTGAGGTCAGCGTGGGTCCTCCGGGGCAGACGGCTCCCTCAGATTCCGCCGTCAGGGGCCGACAGTTCCCCGCCCAGCCGAGGACAGCACGTGTTTGCCCTCTGCCCGGTCTGGCAGAGGACAAACACGTGCGCTGCGTGGTGGCCAGGCAGAGAGAAACACGTGGCCCGGTGGCCAGGAAGGACTTGAGCAGCATGGTTCATTTACGAGTTAGTATACACTGGACGCTGGGAACGGCTGCTTTAGATGAAGTGGAACGCCGCACTTTTATTCCTGTCCCTAGATGGCACTAAAAGTAAACGCCTAAAGTTATGCTGTACCGCATAGCCTGAAACCCAGGACTTACGCCTTCGCAGTGGGAGAGAGGGAAGCTAGTCATTCTGGCCATCAAAAGGCAGTAACTTCACACCGTTGAAGCTGATCGCCACCACTCTAGGGTAGACCAACTCGTGACTAGTCAGTGTTGTGACGGGCCTGGTATCTTGTCTCGTCCCATTCAAACGGAGTGGCTTATGCGGAGCGCGGAGGCGCGCGGCTGTGTCCCAGTTGCGGTGATCGAGGCGGAAGTCTGCTCTCCTATCTGCGTAGCGCGCTTCCTGGCTGGCCAGCCGGCTGACCAGGCTACGTGGCCCACGTGCTGGAGCGCTTCCGGCACGTGTGGGCGGAGACAGCGCGGGTCAGCTACGGTCAGCACTCAGCACCTCCAGCCTAGCCTGCCCTGCCCTGCCCTGCCCTGCCCTGCCGGGGCGTCTCGCCCGGTCCTGTCCGCTCGTAGTTGCCGCAGCTACTCGCGAGGAAACGCCACAGTTATATCATGCTTCGCCGGACGTATATTGTCGGTTATTTCGCCATTCTAGTCTAGATGCACTGAACTACGCGGTCGATAAAGCATTGAGCCATGTTCCACGTCATGAGACATTGCCTATATAGCAATCTACGACCAGAGAAACGATGAACCGCATCTTAAAGGGAATATAGCACCTTGGGAAAAGTATGCAGAATGATGGAGAAGAATGCCCTGATTACGGTCTGGGCATTCATTTATGCGAAAAAAGTCAGAATTTGTTGCTATTTTTGAAAAATCAGTAATTATGTTTGATGTGACGTCAGACCATCTTGCGTCACCAAAGCGGAGTTGTGTCGTCACAGGAGGCATCGAACGGCAAACTTTGCGCCACCCAGTGACAGCTGCTGTGCCGGCACCGGCACGATGGTGCACCGGTTAGGCGTGAAACGCGGACTTGGCTGGGCTCGACCGGCGCTCGCCTTCGCGCCGGTAGGGACGTGGCGGGCACGCATACGTGAACCACTAGTGTGCCGAGCGCCTGACCGACTCGGTGGCGGTCGGGCGGACGCAAGGTAACTAAATACTGGGCGACGGTTCAAAAAAGCGAGTTGCTGTGGCAATCACAGTGGAGTAACTACTGATGACGTATGCGAAACGTCACGGGATTTGTGACGTTGAAATATGACCACACATGACCAACTGTTTTTGCGTTGAAACTCAGCAACTAGGTCGCTTTGGAGGTAAAAATTTCGGATTTGGGGGTTTCTCAGCACACCCAACAAATCTGGGCTATCTTCAGTTAAAAACTAATGTTATAAAGGTGCTATATTCCCTTATAACCCTATTAGTGGCAGGGGCAAATTATTGCCCAATCCCCTCATGTTTTTTCTTAGAATATCTCCGCAAAACGGCTGCGTGTTAGGTTATTGAAACTTTCGACTTTTCCTAATTTATTTTCACATCTGGAGTCAAATTTTGGCAGTTGTCTCGCTCTCGCACAGAGGCGGCTTCCAGGTCCCAGTTTTGGGAGGATTTTTTCGGCGACAATTGGCGATAATACGGAAAATCCTCGCGATCGTACGGATTCTTCTAACTGCCTCAAGTATGAGGAAGTTGCATGTTTACGGTTTGTTAAATAACTTTCAAATTAGTTGATGTTCATGATATATTGCATTTTTTACGCAGAGGCGGTTTATCAGGTACTTGAAAATGGGGTGAATTTCCCAAAAGTATGAAACGCCTAGCTGGGACCGTCAATAAAGCAATATAGATTGCGTTTATGCTATGAAGATTGCTGAGATTAGTTTCTCCTTCTAATTTTTGCATAATTTATTACGCCTCGAGTTTCCCAGGGCGTGTCCAGGCACAGAAAAAGGGGGTAAAACTTGGAATAGTTGATAACGAGTATACCAGCGATTACGGCGCAATAACAGTTAGTTAAGAAATGTGACTGGAAATATGAGTCCAGGAGAGGAAAAAAATAACATTTTTATTGCGAGGCGCGCTCAGGGAATCGAAAAAAGGGCGGTCAATTATTGCAAGGAAACTTTTGATGCAATGGGCCTACAAGAAACATAATATACTGCAGTTTCCGATGAAAAAAGCAGCAGGCGTCCTTTTTTAAACATTTGAAGAGAATAGGCAGAGCCCAGGGTAGGGTAAAAGCGGCAACTTGTAATGTGAATTTGAAAAATTTTGCAAGCAAATAGTAATTGTTGACTAGTAGTTTAATTAGCGGATTTATTCCTATCAAAAGTCTTTCAACCTTCCCAAATGTTGATCCTGG
Organism: Semibalanus balanoides; assembly: GCA_014673585.1. Lineage (NCBI taxonomy): Eukaryota > Metazoa > Arthropoda > Thecostraca > Balanomorpha > Balanidae > Semibalanus > Semibalanus balanoides. The sequence continues at coordinate 31,146 of VOPJ01011737.1, forward strand.
ATACGCCTATGATGATTTGCAGCAATTCAAATGGAACTATTCTTATGACCAGTAACTTGATTTATATTCCGTGGTAAGAGCATGACTGCGGATTCATATTTTGTATTTATTTGACCTCCCTTTTTCGTTAACCTGTCACGCCTATGATACAAAAATATGTTTAATAAACTATTTTGTATGATTACAAATAACAAACTAAATTAGCATTTATTCAGTTTAAAAACCATCAAAAAAGTTTGAATTATGCTTTTACTTTGCCCCCCAATTTAGTGACCTGCACACGCCTATGATTTTTGAATTTTCAACAATTGCAATTACATATCAATTATCTACTCAATGTCTATCGATCACTGTTAATTGAATTAAAATCGGTTGATAAACATGGCACCTGTGTAGGATCAAAAATACCTCTATTTTTTTTACTTTTTGGCCCCCTGTTGCCCCCTATTTGAGATTTATAAAATTATTTTTTTAATAAATGTAGATAATGTTAAGGGTGAATCGACCACCGTTTGATTTTTGAAAATCGGACGGGTAGATCTTGAGATCTCCGGGGGGCGAATATGCCCCCCCCCCCTGCCACTGATAGGGGTAGCCGGGAGCCTGCCACTAATAGGGTTAAAGGACGCTAGTTGCTATATTCATAATTACTTTTAAACAAGCACATATGTTTTTGGCTGACTTACACTATTTATATCTATCAAAGTGATACAAATAATTGTATTTATCTAAAGTATGTTTTGTCCTGTTATGAAATGAGCTTCATTAAACATGTACGGAGGAAGTCTGGCTCAAAAAGTACGAATGATTGCAATTTGCAGCGCGTCAAAAAGTGTGCGTCAAATGTGAAGTACATGCTTTGGTGTATTTCAATTGTGAAACTCGTTATATTTTTAGTTACTTCGCGCCCCAATGGGGTATTCAGCCGAAAACGCCTTGAAGAGGGGGCGTGGCAGCTTCTGCCCCCTCAGTATCCGGTGTCTTCTCATTGCTCAGAATTTTCCGGACTGCGTCCCATTAGCTTTTCACCTACCGTCTGATATCGTGATGCTGACATCCTCTCCCCCTCCTTCTGTGGCAGATGGCTGCTGTTGCTGGTGATTTTGGTCACAGAGCTTCAGCAGAGCACAGTTCTGGCGAGGAGAAAGGTAAGCTGCATTCTTCATCCAAATTTCCAATAGAGTCATTTTTTTCTATGTTGCGTGATTTTTATGTCCCGCCACAGTAATTGGGATCCCGGACAGGATGCCCATTCATCGACAACTGTTGATGAGTATATTAGTTTATTGCCTGTTCTTCGATGTCTTGTTTCAATTTCATTTCATTAATCAATGGCTGTTTTATGATATAAACGTATGTTCTTGCTTGCTCCTTGGTGTATTGTTTCCAATTTAAAATTGACTGAACTAGTCCCCGTTTTTCACTCCGAAGGGTAAATTGTGTTCACGATACGCCAATGCCCATGACAAACCAACGAGCTGGCCATTTTGACCTTATTACGGGATGATTTTGCTATAAAGGCACAGTTATGCTCCTTTAGAGTCAATTAAAGCTTATAGATTACACATTTTGCCTACGATGAAACCATTTGGATCAGAGTAGAAAAAGCTCTTCGACGTCCAGGGGCCCACACATATGCTGCGTGGTGGCCACTTGGACATATCCTGAGCGGACCCCTGTTGATCGGTCTGCCGTCTTCTCCTTCAGCACCGGATACGACATGGCCACCATCGGCGGCAGAAGAGGCAGCACAGCGGCAGCCAGGTGTACTCCTACGTGCTGGAGCGCGACTCGGGACCCTGGGGTCTCTGGGGGACCCAGTCGCCCTGCTCCCGCTCCTGTGGCGGCGGCGTCGCCTTCCAGGTCCGCCGCTGTCAGGACGAGAGGTGAGAGACCTTCCAGGTCCGCCGCTGTCAGGACGAGAGGTGAGAGGCCCTTCCAGGTCCGCCGCCTGTGAGGGCGAGGGGTGAGAGACCTTCCCAGGTCCGCAGCTGTCAGGACAGAATGAGAGACCTCCAGGTCCGCCGCTGTCGAGATGAGGTGAGAGACCCTTCCAGGTCCGCAAGCTGTCAGGACGAGAGTGAGAGGACCTTCCAGTCCGCCCTGTCCAGGACAAAGGTAGAGGCCTTCCAGGTCCGCAGCTGTCAGGAAAGAGAGGTGAGAGGCCTTCAGGTCCGCCGCTGTAGGATAAGAGGGAGAGGCCTTCCAGTCCGCCGCTGCAGGACAGAGTGAGAGGCCTCCAGGTCGCCGCTGTCAGACGAAGAAGGTAAATCCTTCCAGTCCTGCGCTGTGAGGAAGAGGTGAGAGACCTTCCCAGGTCCGCCGCTGTGAGAGAGGGGTGAGAGACCTTCCAGGTTCGCACTTTTTCGGACAAAGGTGAAGAAAGACCTTCCAGTCCGCCGCTGTCAGGACGAGAGGTGAGAGCCCTTCCAGGTCCGCAGCTGTCAGATAGAGTGAAGGCCTTCCAGGTCCGCCGCTGTCAGGACGAGAGTAAGAGACCCTCCCAGGTCCGCAGCTGTCAGGAGAGAGGTGAGAGGCCTTCCATCCGCCGCTGTCAGGACGGAAGAGTAAAGAAGGCCTTCCAGGTCCGCCGCTGTCAGGATCGCAGAGTTGAGAGGCCTCCAGGTCCGCCGCTGTCAGGACGAGAGGTGGAGAGACCTTCCAGGTCCGCCGCTGTCCAGGAAGAGAAGGTGAGAGGCCTTCCAAGGTCCGCCGCTGTCCAAGGATGAGAGGTGAGAGGCCTTCCAGGTTCGCCGCTGTCGGGAACGAGAGGTAAGAGACCTCCAGGGTCCGCCGCGTCAGATGAAGAGTGAAGAGGCCCTTTCCAGGTCCGCCGCTGTCAGGACGAAGAGGTGAGAGGCCTAGGTCAGACTGTGCCTGGACGAGTTGTGAGATTAGCATCTCTGTAATGGTCGAGATAGTATGATTAGCATCTCTGTGATGGTCGAGATAGTATGATTAGGCGGATCTCTGTAATCGGTCGAGATAGTGATGTATTAGCATCTCTGTAGGCGTTACGTTCAGACTGCCCGTGTGTCTGACCCGTGTGTCTGCCCGTGTGTCTGCCCGTGTGTCTGACCCGTGTGTCTGACCCGTGTGTCTGACCTGTGTGTCTGACCTGTGTATCTGACCCGTTTTTCTCCAGTCCTGACCGTGTGGTCGACCCGCGTCTGACCCGTGACCGTTTGCAGGCCGGACGGAGAGTCATCATGCAAGGGACCCAGCAAACAGTACCTGTCCTGTAACGTCCAGGTGAGTTCCCTCGCCGCCTGCACTCCGTTGTAGTCGGCTGCCTCACGCGCCTGATGTCTGACAAGAGATAGGGAAATCAGCCCATGTCCCCAGTGTGCCGTGTGAGCGATTCATGTGAGGTCACACCATCGATCACACCATTACACAGCTCGTTGTGGCTTTGTTGATTGACAAATGGATAGCACACCAGCTGGAACGGTGTCAACTCACGCCATTGGAAAAGAGACTGCATGCCGGGTGGTACATAACCGCTTCGCAGTAAACGCTGTGCCCACCTGTCGGTGGCCGGACTGAACCATGGGGGGGGGGGGGCTGTGGTCAGTTCTCATGAGAAACACAGTTCTGGCCGTCAGCTCAACATGTCTACCTATAAATATAACCAGTCTTATAGGAAAGATGCCAGCTTCGTTGACTTTTTACAACAAATTGGCTCTGGAAAAATTTTTTCTGCTGCCCGATCTTCAACGCATAGGAAATAACAAGATGTTAGTTAGTAGTCGTATATATTTATTTCGCATGATTAATGATTATATGATGTATGTTTAAGTTAATTAAGTTAACATATAATTGATTTAAGTTCACAGTCGGGTTAATTACTTTGACCGCTCTGCACCGGCTATACTCGGTACCTCTCTGCCTGCATTGGATTCCGGTAAACCGGCAGCCAGTTATACCGGGTACTGACGGGTCTGTCTGGCACCATCCGGCCATGCTGTGCCGGCCGCCGGGTCGCCACATGCCACTCATCTCATCTTCACCCATCTAACGGAGGGCATAGCACAGCCCATAAACAGCGTACAGCTACAGATCTCCATTTTCACGGCGGCAGGAAGAGAAAAAAGGCGACACGTGCTGGCAGGCCGCGGGTTAACCTTTGACCGGCGCCGTGCGGCTGTTGGTTCTGCCCGATCGTAAATTTAATGCAGCGGCTGCGTAGTGGAAAAACCGTTCGCAGTTATATTTATGGGGGATGTTAGTTGTTTCTGGTATGCTGACTGTTAGTAGCTAGTATAAACAATCAACTAAACTTTGTTGAAAAGTCGTGTCGATGATGATGGCATTTTCTTCTTTAAATATTTTTTCCTTATACTGCTTCTTTCCATCTGAAGCATATTAGCATCAGAAATGCTTGTCAGATTTCAGTGGACACAGTTGTATCGCGACATGAGACCGTAAAATGCTGCAGGACGTTGCAGTGTCTTCGACAAACCTTAAACAATATCTTTCGATTTTTGAACATTTGGGTTTGAAGTCGAACTCAAAACGAGTATCGTTTTAATATGCTGGTTACCTTTTCAAACCCCATTATTTTATTTTATGGAAAAACCTAGCCACGTATTCAAGACTGAAGTTGCTAAAAAAAACATTTGAACTAATAAGGAAGCTCTGAAGGAAGAAAATTAGGAAATTGCATTTCCATTGGAACTGTCTTTTTTACTGTAGTTCATCATGGGCCCACCAACTCCAAGCTCAGCCCAGCCCAGCCCAGGCCCAACGAACACCAAGCTCAGGCCCAGATCAGACCCAGTCAAATTCATAATATTGGGGCTTATTCCCGGTACGGCCCATTTAGTATAAGCATATAATTAGTTCACCAAAATTGCAATAATTATTCTTGCATATTTACTTGTATACCATAAATGATAAATAATATCACTCACCCGTTAATGTTGCTGTAAAAGTAAAATGTTTGTTAGAATATCTGGAAGCTTTGACCTAGGTTGCGCGGCGCGCGCACTGCTTCAACATTTTCAGCCCAGGTTCGCCCAGAGCCCAGAGATTTCCCTAAAGTTAAGGCCCAGTTCAGGCCCAGCCTAGGCCCAACTCATAGTCCATGGGCCAGTCCAGCCCATGACTAACTATGTTTTGTATTAACCATCCCCTGTTGAGTGAGCAGAGGTCTGTTGGGTCTATGGTATCTGCAGATGGCTGACAGAAGGGTCCGTTGCAGCCGTGCCCTCCTGGCTCCGGTGACATGAGGACCGATCAGTGCTCAGAGTTCGACAGGATGCCCTTCGAGGGAAGATTCTACAAGTGAGTTGCCAGGCTGCATCGGACGATATTGTATACGATACAGTAATGACATCTTCTGTGTTTACTTGTAGGATTAGTCCTTTGCTATTGGACCTCGTCCTCCTTATTCACTGGCTGTCAACATTGACAATCGTGCTCTATAGCAATCGCCCACTGGTTATTTACCTGACATTTGACATGCTCTGATGGCGTTTGACCCCACTGACCCTGCTGAGTGCCAACCCTACTGACCCTGCCGACTCTTCTGACCCTGCTCTGCAGCTGGGTGCCGTACCTGAAGGCTCCGAACCAGTGCGAGCTCAACTGCCAGCCTCAGGGTGAGCGTTTCTACTACCGGCACAAGAGGAAGGTGATCGACGGCACCAGCTGCGGACCAGAGGCACTCGACGTCTGCGTGGACGGGCAGTGTATGGTAAGCGAAACGCATTCACATACAGCTGGAACAATGGTGAACAATGGGCTGCATATGTTGTTAGTATAATATGAGTATTGTATTCCTTCCGCAGCTCTGACCAGGCCATGTCTGTTTAAATCGACGAGTTGGTTTCGTTCATTTTTTGTTTGTGCTAGTGCTAAATAAGCGAAAATTCTGAAGAGTATTGTATTACTTTGTCATATTGTCCGTTGCGTTCGTTTCGCTGAAGGGTCTGTCTGGCCTTGTGTGACCTGGCTGACGGGTCTGTCTGACCTGGTGTGACCTGACTGACGGGTCTGTCTGGCCTGGTGTGACCTGGCTGACGGGTCTGTCTGACCTGGTGTGACCTGGTTGACGGGTCTGTCTGGCCTGGTGTGACCTGGTTGATGGGTCTGCCTGGCCTGGTGTGACCTGGCTGACGGGTCTGTCTGGCCTGGTGTGACCTGACTGATGGGTCTGTCTGACCTGGTGTGACCTGACTGACGGGTCTGTGTGGCCTGGAATGACCCGACTGACCGCCCGCCGCCGTCTCTCTTCTCTCTCCAGCAAGTGGGCTGTGATCGGATGCTGGGCTCCACGGTGCAGGAGGACAAATGCCGGGTATGTGGCGGTGACGGCTCCGACTGCTACACCGCCGAGGGCGTGTTCGACGCCGCCAACCTGCAGGCCGGCTACAACGACATCCTGCTCATCCCCAAGGGCGCCACCAACATCCTCATCGAGGAGATCAAGGCCACCAACAACTACCTGGCCATCCGCAACCTCACCGGCCACTACTACCTGAACGGCAACTGGCGCATCGATTACCCGGCCACGCTCGAGTTCGCCGGCTGCAAGTTTCACTACGAGAGGAAGCCGCTCGGCTTCTTCGCTCCGGAGAGTGTCCGCGCGCTGGGTCCCACCACCGAGGCGCTCTACGTGGTGGTATGTGACTGCAGCATGCTGTGTCTAAACGTTCCGGGGATAGCCTCCAAGATAAAGTCCGTAGGCTCCGAGTGGAGGGAGTTCCTTGGGGGGGTCCAACCCCAGCCCCTCCTCCCTCCTCCCCGGCATCTCACTCCTGGTACATGGTGGAAGGCCGAACCGGATGCCAAACAAGCGCTTTCCTATCTTGTCTTGAACGGAGGCAAACTTGTGCATAATGTCAGTATAAGTTCGCTTTTGTTAACGTAGAAATGCAGCACCATGCGAGCCGACCTCTCTGCCAAACATTCTGCTTTCCTCCGTTGTTGTGCGCTGCCAACTGAAATGGGCCAACTAAAACCTGAAAATCGCGACATTTCGTTCAGGCAACTCCCTTCTGAGGGCTGTTAATTAGCTGCTTTCTGCGTTGGTGGCATTCAGTAGGATCGTGTGCCTGTGACCTGACGTGCTATTTGTGTGCCTCTGCAGCTGTTGTACCAGGAGACGAACGAGGGTATCCAGTACGAGTACAGCGTGCCGCGCACAGTCCCTCGACGGCGCCGGCAGCTCGAGTACTCGTGGGTGCCGTTCCGTCTGGTCTGACTGCTCCGAACAGTGCGGCGGAGGTACGTAACTAGGTGTTCAGTCCGACACGAAATCAACACTAATGGAATATTACAAACAAAAAACATAGTTATCATAGACATATAAAACACCCAAACACCTAAGATACTATATCATGTTATGTTACAGTTTTTCTTTTTCTGATTCCAACTAGCAGAAAACGTGTCAAACATCAGTTTATCTCAAGTAAAACTCCACCGCTGGATCCTTTTGTTAATTATTGGTAGGCTCCGCATATGGGATCACCTTAATGACATTATCCATTATATGTTGTCGCCTAATTATAAGTTTTTAGACCGGCATTCATGCACTGTTCTCTGAAGTCTGAAGTCTGACGCCACCGGCTCCGGCAGGTTCAAGGCGACGTGAGCTGAGCTGCATCAGGAAGGAGGACATGGCTGAAGTGTCAGCCGACCTGTGCGACGTGCTGATGAAACCAGCAGAGACTGAGGTCTGCAACGAGCAGCCCTGCCAGGCCAGGTCAGTGCAACGAGCCGCCCTGACTTGCCCCTGACCTGATCCTGACCCGGACCTGACCCGGACCTGACCCGGACCTGACCCGGACCTGACCCGCACCTGACCCGGACCTGACCCGGACCTGACCCGCACCTGACCCGGACCTGACCCGGACCTGACCCGGACCTGACCCGGATCTGACCCGGACCTGACCTGGACCTGACCCGGACCTGACCCGGACTCTGACCCCGGACCTGAACCCGGACCTGACCCGCACCTGAACCCGCACCTGACCCGCACGCTGACCCGCACCTGACCCGCCGCACCCTGAACCCGCACCTGACCCGGACCTGACCTGACCCGGACCTGACCTGACCCGGACCTGACCTGACCCGGACCTGACCCGGACCTGACCCGGACCTGACCCGGACCTGACCGGGGACTCGGGGACTCGGGGACTCGGGGACTCGGGAACTCGGACTGACACTCTGACCCTGACCCTGCAGCTGGAAGGTGGGTAACTGGTCGTCGTGCTCGGCTGCCTGCGGAGAGGGCGGCGTCCAGTACCGGCCCGTCTCCTGCGAGCAGAAGATCCGCGCCGCCGTCAAGGCAGTGGTCGACGATGACCTGTGTGTTCGCACGCTGGGCACCCGTCCGGCACACATGCAGGAGTGTAACACGGAGCCAGCCGACTGCCCCGCCTACCACGTCGGAGACTGGTCACCGGTGAGTGCTGCGGACAGTCACAGTCGGGTCCACACGTCACCGGACTCGCTCTGACTGCATAGTGTTGGTGGTCGACGCTTTGGCTCTTAAATGTACGGTTTGTTAGTGGATGTGTTTGTATGCGTATTGCGTTCTGTCGCTAGGTGCCTATCGCTAGGTGTTTGCACATCAAACACCGTACTGGAATGTACCTTATTTGCCGTATGGTGCCGTGATCTCGGTTATTTCAGTCTGTTTATTTTGACTCGGTTGAAAACGATATATGACTGAAGATGACCGCTGTTCTGACGGGTTCTCTTCTGCGTGACAGTGTGACAGTCCGTGTGGGTACGGACAGAAGAGTCACCAGGTGCTGTTCTGACGGGTTCTCTTCTGTGTGACAGTGTGACAGTCTGTGCGGTGACGGACAGAAGAGTCGCCAGGTGCCTGTTCTGACGGTTCTCTCTGTGTGACCAGTGGTGAACAGTCCGTGTGGGTAACGGACAGAAGAGTCGCCAAGTGCTGGTTCTGACGGGTTCTCTTTCTGTGTGACAGTAGTGTGACAGTCTGTGCGGTGACGGACAGAAGAGTCGCCAGGGTGCTGTTCTGACGGGGGTTCTGCTTCGGTGTGACAGTGTGACAGTCCGTGTGGGTAAGCGGACAGAAAGAGTCGCCCAGGTGCTGTTCTGAACGGGTTCTCTTCTGTGTGACAAGTGTGACAGTCGTGTGGGTACGGACAGAAGAGTCGCCAGGTGCTGTTCTGAGGGTTCTCTTTCTGTGTGACATGTGACAGTCCCGCTGTGGGTAGCGAGACAGAAGAGTCGCCAGGTGCTGTTTCTGACGGGTTCTCTCTTCTGTGTGGACAGTGTTGACAGTCCGTGTGGGGTACGGACAGAAGAGATCGCCAGGTGCTGTTCTTGACGGTGTTCTCTTCTGTGTGACAGTGTGAACAGTCCGTGGTGGGTACAGGACGAGGAAGAGTCGCGCAGGCTGCGTGTTCTGAACGGGTGTCTCTTCTGTGTGACAGTGTGACAGGTCCCGTGGGGTACGGACAGAAGAGTCCCCAGGTGCTGTTCGTGACTTGGACCGGTTCTCTTCTGTGTGACATGTGTGACGTCTGTGCGGTGACGGAACCAGAGAGAGTCGCCAGGTGGCTGTTTGAACGGATTCTTCCTTTCTGTTGTGCAGTGTGACAGTGTCCGTGCGGGTACGGACAGGAAGAGGTCGCCATGCTGTTCTGATGAGCGTGGTGGTTCTCTTCTGTGTGGACAGTGTGACAGTTCCCGTGTGGGTACGGACAGAAGGAGTCGCCAGGTTGCTGTTTCTGTACGGGTTCTCTCTTGCGTTGACATGTGTGACAGTCTATCCGTGTGGGTACGGACATGAAGAGTCGCCAGGTGCTGTTCTGACGGGTTCTCTCTGTGCTGATCAGTGTGACAGTCCGTGGGGTACGGACAGAAGAGTTCGCCAGGTGCTGTTCTGACGGGTTCTCTCCGTGGACAGTGACAGTCCGTGGTGGGTACGGACAGAAGAGTCGAGCAGGTGCTGTTTCTACGGGTTCTCTTCTGTGTGACAGTGTGACAAGTCGCGTGTGGGTACTGGACAGAAGAGTCGCCAGGTGCCTGTTCTGACGGGTTCTCTTTCTGTGTGAACAGTCAGTGTGGGTGACGACAAGAGAAGAAGTCGCCAGGTCTGTCTACGGTTCTCTCTTGTGTGACAGTGTGAACAGTCTGTGTGGGTACGGACAGAAGAGTCCGGCAGGTGCTGTTCTACGGTTCTCCTTCGGTTGTTGGACAGTGTGACAGTCCGTGGGTACGGACAGAAAGAGTCGCAGTGCTGTTCTGACGGTTCTCTTCTGTTGACAGTGTGACGTCCGTGTGGGTAACGGACAGAAGAGTCGCCAGGTGCTGTTGCTGACGGTTCTCTCTGTGTGAATCAGTCCGTGTGGGTGACGGACAGAAGAGTTCGCCAGGTGCTGTTCTGACGGTTCTCTTCTGATGTGAGCAGTGTGACAGTCTGGTGGGTACGGAAGAATGAAGTCGCAAGGTGCTGTTCTGACGGGTTTCTTCTGAGTGACAGTGTGACAGTCCGATGTGGGTACGGCAGAAAGATGTCGCGCAGTCTGTTCGCACGGGTCTCTTCTGGTGACAGTGGACAGTCCGTGTGTGGTACGGACAGAAATGATGTCGTCCAGGTGCTGTTCTGATCGGGTTCTCATTCTGTGTGACAGTTGTTGACAATGTCGCTGTGTGGGTACGGACAGAGAAGTCGCTCAGGTGCTTGTTGTCTGACGGGTTCTCTCTGTGTGACAGTGTGACAGTCCGTGTGGGTACGGACAGAAGAGTCGCCAGGTGCTGTTTTCTGACGGGTTCTCTTCTGTGTGACAGTGTGACAGTCCGTGTGGGTACGGACAGAAGAGTCGCCAGGTGCTGTTCTGACGGGTTCTCTTCTGTGTGACAGTCCGTGTGGTGGAACAGTCTGGTGCGGTGACGGACAGAAGAGTCGCCAGGTGGCTAATTTCTGACGGGTTCCTCTTCTTGTGGGTGAGCAGTGTGACAGTCCGTGTGGGTACGGACAGAAAGAGTCGCCAGGTGCTGTTCTGCAACGGTTCTCTTCTGCGTGGACAGTGTGACAGTCCGTGCGGTGGACGGACAGAAAGTCGCCAGGTGGCTTGTTTCTGAACGGGTTCTCTTCTGTGTGAACAGTGTGACAGTCCGTGTGGGTACGGACAGAAGAGTCGCAGGTGCTGTTTCTGACGGTTCTCTTCTGTTGTGACAGTGTGGCAGTAGCCGTGGTGGGGTAACTGACAAGAAAGTCGCCAGGTGCTGTTCCTGACGGGTTCTCTTATCTGTGTGACAAGTGTTTGAACAGTCCGTGTGGTACGACAGAAGAGTGCGCCCAGGTGCTGTTCTGACGGGTCTCTTCCTGTGTGACAGTGTGGAACAGTTGTGTGGGTAGCGGACAGAAGAGGATCGCCAGGTGCTGATTTCTGCGGGTTGCTCTTCTGTGTGACAGTGTGACCAGTCCGTGTGGGTACGACAGAAGAGTCGCCAGGTGCTGTTCTGACGGGTTCTCTTCTGTGTGACAGTGTGACAGTCCGTGCGGGTACGGACAGAAGAGTCGCCAGGTGCTGTTCTGACGGGTTCTCTTCTGTGTGACAGTGTGACAGTCCGTGTGGGTACGGACAGAAGAGTCGCCAGGGTGCTGTTCTGACGGGTTCTCTTCTGTGTGACAGTGTGACAGTCTGTGCGGTGACGGACAGAAGAGTCGCCAAGTTCTCTGTCACCGTGTCACCGACACGCAGACGATCCTGCTCGACTCCTCAGAGTGTGAAGCGGAGATGCCGAACGCCACCGAGCCCTGCTTCCTGCGGCCGTGCGAGGGCGTCGACTGGATCACGTCCTCCTGGAGCGGGGTCAGTACTCAGTCTGCACAGGACAGGTCCATACACTGCTGGGCGCTGGCAGCGCTGTCACTGCTGGTGCAAAGTTGATAGTTGATATAGCGTCGTTTTCTGGAAATGATTGGTAGTTATTTTGTTTTGTGTTATTGTTAAATGCTATTTGGTATATTGCAAGGTCATTCTTATCATGCAATGGCATAGTCCTAATAATGTTAAAATGTGACATTATTGGTAGCGCCCTGGCCCTACCAGACCTATAGAAAACGACACCCATGAATAGTTGCCATCCATAAGTGAGGCTTCATGCTGGTAAAATCTAGTAAAGCACCAGGTACGGTAAGAGAAGTGTTAGTTTCATAAATGTTGTGCCTTTATTGGAGACCACGAGTTATATTGATTAGAAACTTTTACTTTCTCCATTCAAAACAGTAAGTGTTACTCATACCGAATTTATTTCATTCCAGTAAAGAAGTGTTTTGATTAGCGAAATCTTTAGCCAGTATGTTGAGCGGTATTTGAATTGATAACTAAGCAATACAGTTGACATAATAATCTATAATTAAATCACCATTGTCAGGTTCTGCCTAGTGTGTGGCCGAGTAACATCACGTGTCTGTATGTCTGTCTGTCTGTGTGTGTCGACAGTGTGACGGGAAGTGCGGCCTGGTGACGGAGACCCGCAGTGTGCAGTGTGTCAACATCGACGGCGTGGTGTACGACAAGCAGTACTGCCAGGAGAGCCGTCGGCCCAACAACCAGCAGGAGTGTCTGTACGCCGCACAGTGCGAGTACAGCTGGTACACCACCCAGTGGAGCGAGGTGAGATCAGTGGCCCTCTGAGGCATGGTGACGTCACTGGCCCTCTGAGGCATGGTGACGTCACTGGCCCTCTGAGAGGCAGGGTGACGTCACTGGCCCTCTGAGAGGCAGGGTGACGTCACTGGCTCTCTGAGAGGCAGGGTGACGTCACTGGCCCTCTGAGGCAGGGTGACGTCACTGGCCCTCTGAGGCAGGGTGACGTCACTGGCCCTCTGAGGCAGGGTGACGTCACTGATTCGTTGTCCTCGACACTCATCCAGACTGGTTATTGATTCGACTCTGATTGAATCGATTGAAATAGTTCAACACAAGTTATTTGAATGAAAAGTCGATTCACCACCAGATCTTTTGATTCATGAGTCGTTATTGAATCCAAACCCGCATGGAATCAAAGCTGATAGAATTAAAGTATTTTACGATTCTTATCAATTCAAGTGCTGCGTGCACATGGTAAAAATTGGGCAAATACAATGCAGTCCCAGTGGCTACATTCATTTATACTGAAATATGTTATGCTGTAACAATGGTTTAAAGATCATATATTTGCATGCTTTGATTTGATTTATTTGACGTAAATTAAACACATATATTTAAATGTTGAATCAAACACCAATCGATTAAAAACAACTATTTTTTTAATTGGAAAGAATCAATTCTCAAAATGTTTCACATTAATCGAACGGTGATTGAATCGTTCAGGTTCCTAACTGAACCGTGATTGAATCGTTTACAAAAATTGAATCACTAACCAGTCTCCACTCATCACCACCCCACCACTCGTTTCTCTCACATACACCATGTCGATTTGGTTACCGTTATATTAAAAATGATGGCTACTGTCCGGTTACCTTACCTTCTCTGTTAACTCTCGTTTCTAGTAACGCTGAGCACATTGCAATTTCTCATGGTCAGTTTTATTTTTATATCAAACCTTCGGCCACGTCAGTAGCTCAGTCTTGATGACAACTGATATAACTTGCATAACGGTTTGCTAATGCCTAATCCCAATACCACCCCGATGCGTACAGCTGCCCTCCTTGAGTCTGGAGTCTGCATCGTGTTCCTTTATATTGCGTCACGCCCCTCCCGTGTCTCCACTGACATCACACGTCACCCTGTTGACGTCATACGTGCCGTGTCCGCCGCCGTCGGCAGTGTTCGGCCTCGTGCGGCAGCGGTCTGCAGACGCGCAGGGTCTTCTGCGCCTCCATCAACGACGACGGCCTCATCGTACCCGGCGACGATGACCAGTGTGACGCGGCCAAGAAGTACGAGGCGGAGCAGCTCTGCCAGGCGGAGAGCAACACCTCCTGTGCCGCCAGCTGGATGTCAGGACCCTGGGGAGCGGTGAGTGATGATCCTGTGCCCCTGCCAGCTGGATGTCAGGACCCTGGGGAGCGGTGAATGAGGACCCTGTGACCCTGCCAGCTGGATGTCAGGACCCTGGGGAGCGGTGAGTGATGATCATGTGACCCTGTGACCCTGTCAGCCTGGGGACGGTCAAAGGACCCTGGTATGACAGGACCCTGGAGATGGCAGGACCCTGGGTCGTGGGTATGACGGGACCCTGTGTAGTGTGTATCGGCGAGTGTGAGGTGGAGAGGGGAGTGATTGCCGAACCCGACCTACCGGATTCGTCAGATCTGTGCCGAAAAAAAACTGCGCCTTCTGATAGAAGGTATGTGTGCGTATAGGTGGGATTGGGCGCGTGTTGCGTGTGTATGTGTCTGCCGTCTGTTCTGACCAGGTGTCTATGTGTGGCGGACAGTGTTCCGTCTCCTGTGAAGGCGGCAGCCAGGCCCGGGAGATGTTCTGTTCTGA
>VOPJ01011739.1:0-13411 GCA_014673585.1 Semibalanus balanoides
GCTCCAGTAGATCTGCTCCGGCTGGGTCGGTCTGATGTCGACACTCTGCTGAGTCTGTTGTCCGCTCCAGCAGATCTGCTCCGGCTGGGTCGGTCTGATGTCGACACTCTGCTGAGTCTGTTGTCCGCTCCAGTAGATCTGCTCCGGCTGGTCGGTCTGATGTCGCCTCTGCTGAGTCTGTTGTCCGCTCCAGTAGATCTGCTCCGGCTGGGTCGGTCTGATGTCGACACTCTGCTGAGTCTGTTGCAGTCAAACTGAGAGGGTCAACCGATCGCCGCGCCAGTCAGCTGTGGTTGGCCGGAGCGAACCGGTGGCTTTCTTCCACGCAGACTGGACATGGGGTACCTTCTGTCACCGCAGTTGCCCCCAGAGTGGTGCGCTGGTTGCTGTTTCGAAATTCACTGCGACGCCTGGCCGGTCCCGCTGGAGGCCGGTCCCGCTGGAGGCCGGTCCCGCTGGAGGCCGGTCCCGCTGGAGGCCGTCCCGCTGGAGGCCGGTCCCGCTGGAGGCCGGTCCCGCTGGAGGCCGGTCCCGCTGGATCAGCCCGCCATGACCGAGGCATCACCTCCTCTCGCTGTTTGTGTACTCTGACTAGGCACGTAGCCAGGATTTTGCTCAGGAGGGGGCCACGTCGGAAAAAATCACATTTTGCTCCTAGAATCTCATTCTATCTAGTGAAATCACATTTTGGCCCCTCATCCATATGTTGCTGACCGGGGGTGGGGGGTAGGGTCGGGTTTTCAGAGAATCTCAATTCTATCTAGTGTGAATTTATTTCGCTCAGGGGGGGAGGGGGGCATGCCCCCCGTGCCCCCCCTTGGCTACGTCCCTGGGCACCGCCCCAACATTTTCAAAGATTTTAATCAATGACGCCTGTTGCGTTGCATGGAAAGAATCTACTTCAGAATGCCTCTGCCCCCCCCCACAAGGCACAAGCGGCGGATCCAGGGGGGCAAGGGCCAGCCCCCAAACCACCCAAAATCGGCGCAAATTGTGACACATTTCCCTGAGTTTGTCGTTAAAACTAAGCAACTTCTTACTAGCGAAAGTTTGTTTTAATCAGTTATGAAACATAAGGCAAGCGAATCCGAGAGTTTTCTAAGAATTATGCGATAATTTTTGGGATTTGCCCCCCAAACTGTCAAAAATCAACTTTCTGGATCGCCAGTGCCCCCCCACGCCACACTTCGGAAGGTTCCCGCAGCCCCTGTCTGTTCTTACCATTTAGAGACGAAAAACTATCGAGCTTTTCTCTGTTCGCTTCATTTTCTTCGCATCACGCGCCGCACACCAGTTCAAGTTCGGTGCCGGGTGGGCATGTATTTTTCGGGACATTAAATTGCGTTCAAAGACGAGCCCATTCTCCGAAACTATGGCACCGATCTAGGTAATTTCTTCACCAATTTCGATCTGGCGTGGTCCAAAAGGTGTTTGTTCTAAATTTATTCGTTTGCCTCCAATATAATTGCCAAATATTTGATCCAACCATTCAAAAAACTTGTTTTTGTGGTTTTGGTCTAATTTGGTCCACTAAGATTACACCAACAATGAATCAAACTCAGATAAGATACTGTGTTTGGACCACGCCAGATAGAATGGTAAAGAATTTACCCAGATCGGTCGAATAGTTCGGAGCATAGCTCGGTTTGAAGAGTCCGTAACGCAAATTAAATGTCCAGAGAAAACATCTGCCGGTGAAGGAAGTTTGACTTATAAACAAGAAGGGAGGGTGAGTTCAATCTCCGTAAGCTGTCTTTTTAGTTTCCTTATTCGTCAAAGCCTGACCAATGGAAGGCGTTTCTGCTAAAGAATCTCAGCAAAATTGAAGGGTCTAAGTTAGCGTAGCGATCCAAGTTTCTATTTCTATGTACCTATCGACGGTCACGCTTCGCATTCCTAAAGCCGAGATTTGTACTCTGCATCTACAAACTTGGAATAAAAGGAATGAATGATATGACCTTGTTCATTCAAAAATAGCACGACAACAATCATTGCTACCACCAGTTAGGCTTCCATATGATAATTTCGAGCAGGCCAAAAATGCGGCAGAATCCAATAATGTGCGAACAATAAGTGAAAGAAAACGCAAAGAAAGTCGAAAATACTTCGCCAGAACTGGGGGAGGGGGTCAGAGCACTATTGGGGGTGCCGACTAGCACAGGGGGGGGGGGGGGCTCGGGCACTCCCCGGCACATATAAAGTTCCGCCCCTGGTCCCACAATCGTTTTCAAAAATTAACATCTCACTGGTCACAGGTGGTGAGGACTTTCATTGATGGGCGTGTTTAAGTTAAACATTTTATTTAGCTTCGATTTTGCAGTATTCGACTATTTTATTTATGTTTTACACTTGTGTTTGTCATTATAACAGTACAAAATTATCCTTACCTATGTATGTAAAGGAGTATCAAGGACGTAGCTAACGGGGGGGGGGGGCACGGGGGCTATGCCCCCTGAGCAAACCAATTTTACATTTACAGTAGGTATATAAAATGCGATTATGCTAACGACCCGACCCTACCCCCATCCTCTCTCGTCAACAACACTTGGTTGAGGAGTGCAATATGATTCTACCACTGACATGCCCCCTTTACAAAATATGGATACGTGCTTAACAAAATGCCTTAGCAGTACTGTTTTTCTCGAATTGCGCCCCCCCCCCGTGAAAATTTCTTAGCCGAGACCCTGCCCCTCACACCGATAGACGTGACCCTCGTCCCTCAGACCGACCGAAGGCCCCCTCAGACCGACAGAGGGCCCCCTCAGACCGACAGACGGTTCCCTCAGACCGACAGACGGTTCCCTCAGACCGACAGACGGCCCCTGAGACCGACAGAGGGCCCCCTCAGACCGACCGAGGGTCCCCTCAGACCGACAGAGGGCTTCCTGAGACAGACAGAGGGCCCCCTGAGAACGTCAAAGAGCCCCCTCAGACTGGTAGAGGGCCCCCTTCAAGCCGACCGAAGGCCCCCTCAGGTCAACAGAGGGACCCTCAGCCCAACAGACGGCCCCCTTAGACCAACAGAGAGCCGACAGAGGGCCCCATCAGTTGAGACCGACAGAGGGCCCCATCAGATCGACAAAGGGCCCCCTAAGACCGATAGAGGGCCCCCTTAGATCGACAGAGGCCCTCTTAGATCGACAGAGAGCCCCCGGAGACCGACAGACGGCCCCCTCAGACCGTCAGAGGGCCTCTCCAAACCGACCGAAGGCCCCCAGACCGATCGAGACCCCGTCTGGCAAGACCAAGATGGCCCCTTAGACCAAGGGGGGACCCGCGGGTGGCCAGGGCCCCCCTTCGATACGCCTTTGATTGAACACTGATGGCGCATACTCAGTAGATCGCCTCGGCTGAGGTCTAACACTGATGACAGATACGCAGTATGCGCTGCTGGTGTTGATGGTGACTGCTACCTGTCCGGTGCTAGGGTGCCCGGCACACTGATGGCCGTGTCTGAGACAAGCAGCTCAGGAGCGCCGCGGCCGACAAGCCCTGCTCGCCCCTGGCTGAGCAGTGACCGGGTGAGGTCTGAATCATCTCAGTGCTCTCCCCTGGCTGAGCAGTGAGCTACCGGCACAGATTCCAGTTTCCACCGATCTGACAGCTTGCGAAAGATCGATAAGTCCACGCAAAGTCAATTAATGTCACATGAAATAACACTAATTACATACATATCATGAAACGTTGGACGTCTGAGCGAAACGTTGAGTTCTGAGCTGGTTGTTTAAGCCTGTGTCGCACGTCATAAAATCCGCTGTCCGTAGGTTGTTGGCTCGAGCGTTATGAAGCCGGCGCCGGGTTGATCCGGGACGGTACCGGTGCGATGCTTGGCTCCGCCGGGTTCCGGGCCGGTTTGGCCTGATCCGCAGGGAGTGCCGCCATGCATGGCCTGGTGTGGTGTGAGGAGCGGAGCGCGCCGGCTCGGCACCGACCGGCTCACCAGCGGCAGAGGCGCTGCAGCAGCTCAGAGCTGCAGCAGCTCAGGCCTGGGGCTGCTCAGAGCTGCAACAGCTCAGGCCTGGGGCGGCTCAGAGCTGCAACAGCTCAGGCCTGGGGCTGCTCAGACCAGCTGCAGCTCAGGCCTGGGGCTGCTCAGACCAGCTGCAGCTCAGGCCTGGGGCTGCTCAGACCAGCTGCAGCTCAGAGCTGCAACAGCTCAGGCCTGGGACTGCTCAGACCAGCTGCAGCTCAGGCCTGGGGCTGATCAGGGCTGCTGCAGCTCAGGCCTGGGGCGGCTCAGACCAGCTGCAGCCGGACTGCCGCCGAGGCTCGGTACGTGTGCCGGCCGGGCCACACGTACTCATATGATGAACCCAGCAATAGAGCAGCACGCAAGCATTGGACACCCACTTCCTTGGAATTTTCCGTCACAAGATCCGGGCAGGTACTTGTTGTTGGAACACCAGTCAGACTTCGCCGAGCTTTTCCCATTACAGCACGAAACTGGTTCAGTTGTATCCCTGCAGCGTCCTGCGGGGATTGAGAGGATACAGGGGACTGAGGTGATTTTCCCCGATTTAGTACAAACTGTTTTCTTTCCGATTTCTTGAAATTTGTCGTACTCGAATGTTGTAATTTCGTATATTCATGCTATAGAACTCGTCTCACTTTTACATATAGAAGAAACCGGGACACGTTCTGTCACCTTTTTTAAATTGGCCCCGGTGGGCACATTTTCAAGAGATGGTGATTGATACTTCTCATTACTGTAACACACAGCAATAGCTTCAAATCGTTTTCAGGAGTTCAAGCTGTATCTCAGTTTGTTTCGACACCAGTGTCGACAATGTGGTGATAACTCATCTGACAGAACCTGCCCCTTATATGTGGCACGTTCTGTCACCTATGGGGGCACACTGTCACTGATAAAGCACTTCCTGCTATCAACGAACGGTCATCCTGACGTCTCTGCAGGAGGATAGAAAGAGGTTTGATTCATCGCTATCATCACTAGTGTATACAATGACGGCCATATAGATCCCATACCTGCATTTTCCCATTTTCTTGGTTATCCATGCACAAATCAGGGCCTACTTTAACATGTGAACGGGGTTTTCTGTCCCTACAGTGCCTTGAAATCCCTCCCCCAGTAGACGCAAAGATCCCCCGCAGTCAACGGTAAGAAAAACGCATTGAACTGTTCCCACAGGCCCAGTGATAGAACCTTTCGCGATTAGGCCCCGACGCTACCCCTTGCCCCCAGCATTATGACTCTTCCCGCTGATAACCTGACGCCAACCTCCCACCCCGCTCAACAACTTTTCGATGACAAAACATAGCTAAAAATCCCCTCCCCCAACTCGAAGCCAGTACAAAATTCCCTCCTTCAGTGAAAATGCATTAGAAAAGCCCTTAACACAAATGATATGAACCGTATTGCACCACCCGATTCGTTTTACGCTTGTAGTGGCGCACCATAACTGCAAATAACTGGCTATCATTTGTATGGTCGCAGGGGTGTCGACTCACCTCTCAGACATTCTCTCTACTAAATCCACTTGTGACGCCACTTGTTTAACCCATTGCCCGATACATTTATTCGATCATTCACTGCCAGCATCACTGTCAGCCACCAGGAATAGCCTACCGATGCTTTTTGCTTAGACCTGGTCAAGCGGCGTCTGATGGCAGTGGTCGACTTGATGGAACTTGGTCGGCTTGATGGGGCCACACCACAGTCAACCTGAGCAGTCCTCGGTCGGCATGTGAGGGCCTCGATCAGCCTGAAGGAGAACTCAGTAGGCTTGAGCGTGCCCCTGAGTGGCTGTTAGGTGGTTTAAGGCCCCTTCAGATACCTAGGCCTGACAAAACCCTTGCCATGCTTGATTCCTGACCGGGCCCATGCTGGTTTGAGAGGGCGATTGTCGAGGCCTGAGAGGGCCTCGCACCTTCGGCGGTCACAAGCCTGAGTGGCGCCGTCATTGGCTGAAGGGGTGCCGTCACTGGCCGAAGGGGTGCCGCCACTGGCCGAAGGGGCATCGCCACTGGTCACAGGGCTGCCGTCACTGACCGCAAGAGTGTCATCACTGGCCAGATAGGCACCGTCACTAACCGAAGGGGGCGTTGTCACTGGCCAGAAGGACGCCGTCACTGGCCAGAGGGACGACGTCCCTGGTCGGGGCGCTATCGTTGGCTGAAGGGGCGCAGTCACTGACCGGAGGGGAGCAGTCACTGACCAGAGGGGCGCCGCCATTTTCCGGTGTGGCGCCGTCACGAGGGGCGCCGTCACTAGCCAGAGGGGTGCTGTCACTGGTCAGAGGGGCGCCGTCATTAGCCGGATGGGCGCCCCTCCCCCGTTGGCGACGCCCCCTGATTTTTACATCTGGTTTCTTGTACAAAATCTCGCTGACAAAGGATAAAAAAATCAGGTATACATGAGTAGAAGTTCGATGTTCACAGAATTTTGAAAAAAAACGTTTTCGATGTCTTATATTTTGTAACGGAACGATAAGATCAGTAACGCTTAAGTTAGGGGGCGCCACCCCCGCGGTCCCAAAGTTGGGGAGGCAAGCACCCCCGCTGCCCCCTGTTCCCGGGCCCATGGCTCATACTGATTTAAGATCTCTGAATCCCAGTAAAAATAGGTACGCAATTATGTCGCCCTAAATCCCGCCGCCCGCCCATTGTGCACTCAGACCAGCAGCCTAGAGGGCCACTTCTGCCTGAAACCCTCACCTCTCAGACCAGCAGCTTAGAGAGCAACCTCTGCCTGAAACCCTCACCACTCAGACCAGCAGCCTAGAGAGCCTCTTCTACCTGAAACCCTCACCACTCAGACCAGCAAGCCTAGAGAGCCACTCTGCCTGAAACCATCACACTCAGACCAGCAGCCTAGAGAGCCACTTCTGCCTGAAACCATCACCACTCAGACCAGCAGCCTGGAGAGCCACTTCTGTCTGAAACCATCACCACTCAGACCAGCAGCCTAGAGAGCTACTTCTGCCTGGCAGCCGACCAGCAGTAGCTATAGCAACTGAGCACTTTTGACTGACGATTTCGCCAATCATCGGCACTAATAGACAAGCTGACGCCCAGATCAAACTGATCCAGGCCACATCTCTTCTTCCACACGTACCCGACATGAGCGAGACGGACGACCCGATCGGCGTGAGAAGTCTGCGGCCAACTGGCGTCATCCAGATCACAGCACCGATGATGGACTAATACAATAGTTTCAGACGCGCTTTAATAATAGTAGTCCACTAATGAAGCTAAGTCGGGAGAGCGTTAAGTTTCAGACCCCATCCGGTGTGGTAGGTCGGGCTCGAGTCGATTCGGCGCTCGCCATTTGCAGCTGGGAGAAAAAAGTCTGCGACCGGTGGGTCAGAGGTCAGGTGACGTCAGAGGGCGGATAGATCCGGTGGGGCAGAGGCAGGGTTCTAGGATTGGTTTGGAGCTGGGGTGCGGAGTGGAAAATTAGGGGAAAAAAGTGGAAAATTCAACAACAAAAAATACTTTCTTATATGCTTTATCAATAACCAATCACCCTCTCACCAGAATAGTAATTACCTATGCTAATTTGTACCTGTTTTTCCCCTCCACAGGCTGTCCATATAATTTCATCCATAAATCAGTAACAAGGTTCCATTAATTAAATGCAAGGAGTGGCAAATTCACAGTAAAACTCAGGACAAATAGTGGACGAATAGTATCGATAGGGCGCAATTTTCCACCCGAATTTCCCAATCCTAGGACACTGGGCCACTGACTAGGACACTGACGTCAGGCGACGTCAGAGGCCGGAACGTACCGTCTCGAGGAATGTCGGGCACGTACAACTTTCGCTTCTAAATTCGGATGAATACCAGGAATGGCGCGATCGGACGTTGGAGTCGGGTCCTGCGGAACTCCGCTCATAGGACGAGACCAGACAATACGCAGAATAACTTCCTTGGTAGTTGTGGCGCCCTTAACCCTATTCCTGGAGGGATGAAAAGTATACGAATCTGCGGGGAGGGGGGGGGGGGTATTCGGGCGCCCCTCAGATCTCCGCTGCATAAGCCAGCTAGAAACATGATACTTGGTGTTGACTAAAGTCGACAATGAACTATATTTGTTAAATTTTGGTGACCTTGGTCATATCTTCAAGGTCAAATGACGGTCATCAAAAATTATTTTAAGTGAAAAACATGATATTTCAGGGAGCCTTGCCATTATCTCGGAAACTATGCAGGCTATAGGAGGAACCGCAAAAAAATCACTGTAAAGCGGTTTTAATTGTGCTTTCACCCGTAAGGGCATCAGAAATGACCTCAGGTCAATGGTTGCGGACTTTAAGAGGTCAACAAATGTTAACAAAAAAAATGTTCTCAGCAAATGTTTGCTTCGTTAATTAAATTTACCTTAAGTATATACAGCACTTATTTGTAACATCGTGTTTCTATCGTCATTGCGGCTCGAATCATATCAACTTTCTAAAATCGAAAATTTGACCCCGGTCCAATGTCAAGGTCAAGTCCAATGGGACGTAAGTCGGTCAAAATGCATATCAAAGACGCCGTATTGACGAGACATCATTTGAGACCATTTGTGAGCTCTCTATGATGTTCTTGTCACAGTTATTGATAAAAAGGTGTTGGTGACCTTGAATGGACCTTTCAAAAGGTCACTGACTAAAAAAAATTCATCACTTTTCATCAAAAGACATGAATACATCCTTTTCATCAAGAAGACATGAAGACATGCGCATACTAAGATGACATGATACTGAATAATTGGATTTGCTACAATGTATTAAACCCCGTTTTTCATTTTGCACCATATACTTATATTGGAAGGTTAGCATTTGACCTGACATCAGGTCATTCAAATATTTAGATATCACCCCTGAAAATAACCTTCAAACTCACATATCTATTTGGCATGTTTTCTCCACATTACAATCCGGTTTTTTGAAAACGTCTTGAAAATAAAGGAACTTGCATCAGTTTTGTGAAAAAAATAAGGTTTTTTCAAAAAATTGGATTGAAAATTCAAAATTTGAAATTTCGAGATAGCCATCTGAAAAAAACAGATCCAATTATCTACGATGTATGTTTTTGCTAACACTTCTCTTCAAACACACAACTCTCCATGAGTGCTTAACCATGCAAAGATTTTGTGTCAAAACGGCCGAACACGCCCCCCTAAAAGCTGTTCTGGACCCCCTCCTAATAATTCAATTTTGAAAAAAGTACACCATTCGATGCGCAATGAAATGTGAGGAAAAGCCAGCAAGTTTGAAGATTCTGAGTTGAGTTATGAATGACCCGTACGCGAAAAACCTCAAGGGGGGCCTATTCGGCCCCCCCGACAGTAATAGGGTTAAAGAAAATAGTTCATCTTGTTTTGTTTTGTTTTCAAACACGATTTGGTTATATTTTGAAATACAACTTCGTTTCATACTGTAAAAATAGCCAAACATCGCGCCGATTCAGGACAGAAGGACGTACACGATTAATTTTATCAAAACTATATGCGTACTCTCTGCAACGTCAAACGAAAGAATCGAATGGCTCAGCCAATCATATTCGAAAGTAGTCGCGTAAGATTACTGTATAGCCTCTCCCCAGGTGTATTTAAGACCCACATTCTTGTCATTTTTTATTTATGGCCCACATTCCTTCGACAAAAAGTCAAATATGTTCGGCTGGAGAGCCTTTTCAGCCCAGAAATCTTGCAGTAAGGGGTTTTTCAACACGGGCTACAAAACTGCTATCTCAGTTCAAAACCCATGTTGAAGGTTAACTATTTCCTTTAAGCCCCAATCATCATCTTCATCAAAAAGTCAATGTAATCCACAGCAGACTTAAGTCTGCAACAAGGCCAAAAACAAAAGTTTAGCGCATATATTTGAAGGCGATTTCAAGTGTAATTCCAGTAAGTCTGCGGTTGAAGCCAGCAGGGCTGTTTGCTGGCTACTGCTCATTTGGAGGGCTCCAGCCTCCAGGGCAGCAGAGCCAGCGATATGAGTAGTGCGGCTGCTGGCCACTGCTGATGTCCAGACTGCCGACCGATCCCAGCGTGACCAATGGTCGCCTCGGCACACCAACGCCGTACAATACTGCTCAATCACCGTGAGCGGCGGTCAGATGCAGAGCACCGCCTGCACAGGGAGCGACTCCACCTCAAGGCTCACTGTCTAGATGGGCGAAGGCCCTGTACGGTGCCTGTCCGCGGAGTTGGCAGGATGGTCCTGTACGGTGGCAGGACGGATGCTGCGGAGACGGATCGATAGAAGCAGCCTGTCTGTCGCACCGCTGACCGCTGACTCACTGTCGGTCCTGGTCAGACTCAGACTCTGAGTCTGAGTCTGATCTCAGATGCTCACTCCACGCAACGCGCTTACCGACGAAAGACGAAGAAAAACGAATGGGGCGACGGTTGACGTTCTCAGTCAACACTGACGGCAGATGCAGTAGGCCTTATAGTTACAGAACCAGCAGTCACTTTCGTGCTTCTTTTTATCTTCGTTTCTTCTAAGACTATCACTATATCGGCTTTCACATTGGGCAAAGCGGGGGAAAAGCGGCTTTATCCCGTGCGAGGAGCGCAGCGCGGCGCTGCTACCAGCACGGCAGACGGCGAACGCTGCCCGCTCCAGATGAGAGCCAGTAAGGGTCCAGTGATGGTCCAGGGAGGGGTCACGGAGGGTCCACTGAGGGTCCAGCGAGAATCCAGTGCGGGTCCAGCGAGAATGCAGCAGTGATTCAGTGACGATCCAGTGGGGATCCAGGGGGAATCCAGTGCAGGTCCAGCGAGGACCCGGTTGGGGTCCAGTGGGGGTTCAGTGAGGATCAGCGCGGCAGGACTGAACCTCGTCGCTGAGTCAGACTTGCCCTCTGCAGACTCGTCCTTTGTCACACCGTAATCCCAAGGTGAGACACGACCACGACCTGCTACACAATGGACCGACACTTTTTACTTCACATGACGGAAAACAACACACGTAGATTTTTCGATACGATGCCACCGCACATACTTATCGAAGACTCCCGAGGGCCGGTCACAAATTTAAGGGCCCCCAATTGATACCCAGCTGATGTGCCCGCAGCCCCTGTAAGCAGAGCCGACCGCCGCGGCCGCAGCCTCTGTGAGCAGAGCTGACCGCCGCGGCCGCAGCCTCTGTAAGCAGAGCTGACCGCCCGCGGTCCGCAGCCCGTAGCAGATGGCTGACCGCCCGGCCGCACCTCTGTGAGCGAGCTGAACCGCCCGGCGCGCGCCGCGGTAAGCAGAGCCTGACCGCCGCGGCCGCAGCCTCTGTGAGCAGAGCTGACCGCCGCGGCCGCAGCCTCTGTAAGCAGAGCTGACCGCAGTGCGGGGGCCGAACAAGGAGGCAGCGCCCGACCACAGCACAGCGGCCACCGATACGGAAAAATGGCCACCGCCAATGTGGCCAACCGGGCGGCCGAGGCACCTGTTCACTGTTCAGGCTGTGTCTAGTTAACCTGTTCAGGCTGACTGACGGCAACGGCAGCTCACACTGACCACTGTACGCCAGTGACGCTGCTCTCCACAGCTCGGCCAGCGGAACACACCGCACTCTACAGCTCGGCCAGCGAGACCACGCCGCTCCCCACAGGCTCGCCTCGAACACACCGCATCTACAGCTCGGCCAGCGAGAACACCCGCTCACCAGGCCTCGGCCAGCGAGACACGCCGACTCCACACTCGGCCATCGACACCACCCACTCACACGCGCCAGCGAACACGCCGCTCCCACAAGCTCGCCAGCGAAGACACGCCGCCCCCACAGCTCGGCCATCGACACACCGCACTCTACAGCTCGGCCAGCGAGACACGCCGCTCCCCACAGCTCGGCCAGCGAGACACGCCGCACTCCACAGCTCGGCCAGCGAGACACGCTGCACCCCACAGCTCGGCCAGCGAGACACGCTGCACCCCACAGCTCGGCCAGCGAGACACGCTGCTCCCCACAGCTCGGCCAGCGAGACACGCCGCACCGAGCTGGACAGCAGCTGTAGGAGCTGGACAGGCGCTGTAGGAGCTGGACAGCAGCTGTAGGAGCGGACAAGCCGTTGCATGAGTCAGACAGCAGCTGTAGGAGCTGGACAGCAGCTGTAGAAGCTGACGCAGCTTAGAGCTGACAGCAGCTGTAGGAGCTGGACAGCAGCTATAAAGGGAAGGGGTGGGGGACAGCCGTTGCCATGAGTCGGAGCAGCAGCTGTAGGGAGTGGACGAGCCAGCTGTAGGAGCGGACAGCAGCATGTAGGGCTGAACAGCAGTGTAGAGCTGGACGCAGCTGTAGGAAGGCTGGACAGCCTTGCATGATCGGACGCAGCTGTAGGGAGCTGGACAGCAGCTGTAGACTGGACGCACAGCTGTAGAGCGACAGCAAGCTATATGAGCTGGACAGCCGTTGCATGAGTCGGACAGCCAGCTGTAGGAGCTGACCAGCAGCTGTAGAGCTGGACAAGCAGTGATAGGAGCTGGACATCGCGTAGACTGGACAGCAGCTGTAGGAGCCTGACAGCCGTTGCATGATCGGGACAGCAGTGTAGGAGCTGACAACAGCTGAGGAGCGACAGCAGCTGTAGAGCTGGACAGAAAAAAAAACAGCTGTAGGAAGCCGACAGCAGCTTAGGATCATGGACAGCGCTGTAGGATCTGGACAGCAAGCTAAGGACCTGGAAGCAGCTGGTAGGAGCGCGACAGCAGCTGTAGGAGCTGGACAGCAGCTGTAGGAGCTGGACAGCAGCTGTACGAGCTGGACAGCAGCTGTACGAGCTGGACAGCAGCTGTACGAGCTGGACAGCAGCTGTAGGAGCTGGACAGCAGCTGTAGGAGCTGGACAGCAGCTGTACGATCTGGACAGCAGCTGTACGATCTGGACAGCAGCTGTACGATCTGGACAGCAGCTGTACGATCTGGACAGCAGCTGTACGAGCTGGACAGCTCCCACGCCAACGTGTAGACGTCCAGGTCCAGTGGCTGGATAGCTAACAGCAGATGCGAGCACCGATCTCCGAAACAGATCCCAGGTACAAAACCATCTCTTCGCAACACATACAAAAAAACGATATAAGATCCCAGCAGATTTCAAGACAATACGCAACAGCGGATACCAGAATTCAGCACAAACAAGACCGAGCCCGGGGAGACTTGTGCCGGAACCAAACCTGAGCACACCTGGTGAAAAAGCCGTCGAGCGAGTTTTCAATGCCAGACGTGTCAACAGAGAACATCTGATGGGGCCTTCGTATGTGCCGGCGTGTGACTGCAAGCGCGGTCAGCCTGCCGGCCGAAATACGCCGCCACAACACGGCTGCCCCGACAGCGCACTGTGGGCCAGCGGCGCCTCAAAATCGTTTTTTAATCGACAAATTTACTTTCCAATTCTGTAATTGACAAGTCATAGATCAGTGTAGAAATGTGTGGCGCATTCAGTAGTGGGATTTGTTTTTATATCCGA
>VOPJ01011740.1:0-18385 GCA_014673585.1 Semibalanus balanoides
CCCCCGAGCGATTTCATAAAGTTCCGCTTGTGACCTCTACCTATATATGTCAATGGGACGGACGCTCAGACGGAGTCAAGTCGGAATGGATCCGAGTTTTCCCCGCGCAGAGACGGGCGTCTGTTTGCCCACCCAACGGTCCCCGGTCCTAACCGGGCCCGTCAGGAGGCTCCCGTCAGATGTAGCCGGAGGCGGTTTTGACCCAACCGAAGGGGTCCAGACGGGCTCAGACGTGCGTAAACGGGTGCGGTGAGGACCGGGACGGATGCGGTTAGGACCAGGCTTTATGAACGAATATGCTACAGTTTTCCCCTAGGGCGCATGGTTTGACCTCCAGATCGAGGTAATCGAAATGTCAACACACGGTGTATAGCCTAGTGTTTTCGTTCACCGTTCGATTTTCTCGCAAAAGGTCTTTAATGTATTGTCGTGACGCCAGCTTGCGTCACGGTCCAGAAAATTTCACAAGAATGTTAAAGGTCAAGGTCACGGACACAAAAATACGACATTTTGAAGACGGTGTACACTGTACAGCCTAGTGTTTTCGTTTACCGTTCAATTTTCTCGCAAAACACCTAAAATGTATTGTCGTAACGCCAGGTTGTGTCAGGGCAAGGAAAGTTTCACCCAGAGGTCAAAGGTCAAGGTTACCGAGACGAATACGACATTTGGAAGTCGGTGTACAGCCTAATGTTTTCGTTTACTGTTAGATTCGCTCGCAAAAGGTCTTAAATGTATTGACATGACGCCAGCTTGCGTCACGGTCAATAATATTTCACAAAATGTAAAAGGTCAAAGTCACGGAGACAAATACGACATTTTGAAGCCGGTGTACAGCCTAGTGTATTCGTTTAACGTTCGATTTGCTCGCAAAAGGTCTCAAATCTATTGTCGTGACGTCAGTTTGCGTAACGGTAAAAAATTCACCAAAATGTCAAAGGTCAAATGGCTTCAAAATGTCGTGTTCGTCTCGGTGACCTTGACCTTTGACCTCTGGGTTAAATTTTCTTGACCGAGACGCAGCTGGTGTCACGACAATACATTTGAGGTGTTTTACGAGAAATTGTATTGTAAACGAAAACACTAGGCTGTACACCGGCTTCAAAATGTCGCATTCGTCTCGGTGACCTTGACCTTTGACCTCTGGGTGAAATTTTCTTGACCGTGACGCCAGCTGGCGTCACAAAAATATATTCGAGACCTTTTGCGAGCAAATCAAACGGTAAACAAAATAACTAGGTTGTTCACCGTGTGTTGACATTTCGATGACCTCTGGAGGTCAAACCGTATGCCCTAGGAAAAAACTGATCGCATATTCTTGCCTAACTCGACAAGACCTATCCCAACCCTAGCCACAATGCCACATGCTTAGTTTTGGGCAGATCGGAACTGGACGCTGATTATGAATACAAATATGACGCTAACTTGGCGGACATTGCTTTGTTTATTTGTAACCTTAATGATACACAGCAAATCTTTCCTAAAGCTCGTCGTCAGCCTCTTTTTCACTCCACTACGGTGTCCGACGTTCCGAAGCAGATCGATACATTATTAAACTTCTTTATCTTTATCATGAACTTGCTGATATGAAGTAAGAGAAATCGTTTTTTATTTACATCTCAATCTCAATCTTGATTTCCATAAATAACATAAGACATTGACACGTATGCAAGGTAAATCCTAAGAGAGATTCAATTTGATGTTAAATCTCATGACACAGCGCAAAGCATGCATATATTTTCAATATTATGAATTACAAACTTTATCTTGTATTGTTTTTCTCTAAGCCCATCCCCTGTTCATGGATACATTTTGCATTTTCTATGGTTTTTATGTGCTGATTTTGGTTATCTTTGACAAAGGTACCTACCTGTCAGTCAGTGCCATGTATAGGTCAAGGTAGTGTAGCATGGGTTGAGCGTTAAGCCAATTGTTAAGGTTTTATGACTCAGTCTGTCAAACAGCTCGGACTCCCCCCTAACTTTATTAATGTTTCAAAACTTTACTATTTGCATACAAGTTGATTATTTGGACATTTCGCAGTCTAGACACATCTGTACCTACCTTTACAATTTCTAACCGGGGAAGTTATCACCGCCGGTATTTAACACACCGACCGCCATTTGTCGCATCCTCTCAGTTCAAGATCTGTGTCAACTCAACAAACTATCCAGTGCTACCAATCTAGAATACATTCTTAGACATTGTATGGGTCAAAATCTTTTCTCGACAAATTCCAGAAGAAAATCTAGGATTAAAGGTTTTTCCATAATTATAGAAAATAAATAACTCTAGGACCATTTCCACTATAAACAAAACATAACAAACCTAACCAAACCTAAGATAATAATATAGCCATAAAGCATTCAGACGAAACCTAATATAATAATAAGCCATTAATGCCATCGAGACGAAACCTAAGATAATATTATCCATAAAAGTCCATACAACGAACCTAAGAAAATATTATAGCCAAAAGTTCCGATCGGAGGAGAAAAAACCTAAATAAACTAAGCCATAAGTTCGATCGAACGAAACCTAAGAATAATATAACCATTAACACATCGAACGAAATCCTAAAATATATAGCCACTAAGTCTGATCAACGAAAACCTTAAGATAATATATACCCATAAAGTCCGATCGAGACGAAACCTAAGAAATATACCATAAAAGTCCGCATCAGACGAAACCTAAATAATATATGCATAAGTGCCGAATCGAATAAATAAATTTAGGCGGGACGCGAGCAAAATATGTATGTGTAAAAAAACGGTGGCAAGAAGCGTCTGAATAACAAAAACATGATGCTCCAAACCTGGTTACAAGCGTTGCGGTAAACAAAAGGGTAGCGACAGAGCACGGTGAAAGCGTGAAAAAAAATTATGAAATTAAAATTGTATTATAGGTAAAAATCTTATGAACCATCTACTACTAAATGACATCTGCATCGATGTGGTATATTATAGATTTAAACTAATAACTAGGCGGAGCCGAGTGATAGCCCAGTCTCAGTGGACTCATGACAAATTAAGTTATACCAATTCCACCGAGGTTAGGTTCGTATATCCATCAGCAGCAATATACTATAAATTTTAGGTAAGGTTTGATCAGGTTCAGGATCCATCCAGAAGGTTCTAGACAAGGATTGCGGACATATATTTTTTAATGTCACCAGTGATGTTATCAAACCAGCGCACCCTTACTACACTACCTTTACACAGGGCGCAGACCGACCGACTTACATCTTAGTAAAAGATCACCCTGATTTAAAATATGACAGGTAGGTTAAAAGTCCAATCTCTGAACATGTCTGAATCCCAAACTTTTCATGCTATCAGAATGTAGACGATACTGACTCATTGTTTACATTCTGATAACATTATAACTCAGAAGATGCTTACCAGTATTACACTTCATCAGGTTCATCCACACGATTGAGGTTATTAGTGAACCATTCATACAAAGAATACGTACGTATATGTATCATATGTTGATTACAGCCAACTATCTGACATACGCTTCACATGCTTCGTGCAGACTAAAACTATACACATCATCTTCACCATCCTTGTCATCCACAGATTACAGGTTTCGGCCAGATAGTAAAGCACGCTACATTTTTCTGGCCGCGTAATGAAAATGAGAAGACTCCCGATGAACGCTAATTCATTTGTACGAAGCTACATCACAGTAACAAGGTCTATCAGTAGTCAAAAATTGGTGAATCAATCAGATCGAAATATCACGAGCTGCGTACATAACCAATTCAGTTGCTAACACATCGGACTATATGTCTATTACGTCCTTCGGAAATAACACGCGCAGCGAAATTAATAACCCTTGAATTCTGACAGAACACCATGAAAGAATCCGAACACTGTATACAATAACACATCACATGACGAGCATTCTATATCCTGGAAGCAGACTCAAACGGTAGAATCATTTCGTACATTAAATAAGCCGATCAAAAAAATAACCAAGCAGACGACTAGTACATGTTTAACATAAAATTTCCAAGATAGCTTCAAAACCATTATGACCCAAGATTCTAACCTTTTACTTACATTAATCAAGAGTTCACCCATAAAGCGACTTCGGGCAATGAGAGATCAGTTTCATTGCTCTATCTCCACACATATCACTGTTTTACTCGGCGTGACCTTCAGCCATTTCATAACAAGGCAAGCGTGATCAATACCTCTTCAGCGACTTTTCATCTCTTCCTATGCGTTTTTCCGACCTGTCAATGCTATTCTGCATCATCAGCTACGGACAAATGTTACCTTATATCCATTATCTTATACGAAGTAGATGATGTCGTTTTTAAAAGTGTTAAACAATAAACTTCCTAATATCGTTACCTGAAAGTGCCTATTTTTATGGGGATGCTTCGAAAGTTATCCACCTACTCTAAACTCTCAGTTGACCCTCTAAATAACTACGGAACCATCCCGGGCAACTGAGGCATTCTAGTAGAAGTAAAGTCTCATAAATAACATCAAAGCAGCGAACTTATAATCTATAAGAGTTAAACAGCGAAAAACCTCAATACCATTCCCTTAAGAATCCTCTGCAACGGTAAAAAGCTCGCTGTCGAAGCCGCGCAAAATCCATTGATCCATCCTAAGAGAGAACGCTTTCAAACTCTACCAGTTAATGTGAACGATCTTTCTACAATTTTATATCCTTACAGTTAACTGTCTAAATTGCGAAGATGATCGTCGCGTTTATGATAGAAATTAACTACGCCCGTTCCACTCTGATGTACTGTTTCTTTAACTAAGGCTTGTATTGATGGATCTGTAAGCAGCGTGCGACCAATAAGATGAAAACAGTTCTTTTAAAAATTTGATCGTATCCCCTTTCAATACCTGATCTATTAGAGTGAAAATAAACAACTTTGGCGCAGCTGCTCCAATCGTAACAGCATAATTTCAACCACCGGCGTTACACCGGCAGACGAACGCAGCCGGTGCGCGTCCCGATACCGATATAGAGATCCACTTGTTCTCTGTTCGGCCCCACCGACACAAAGTACTGATTGAGCTTCACGATGTTTTTAGGAGATTTGGGAGGACCACGTTTTGGAGCAATGATAGGTTTTAGCTCGCGGAATAGGTTTGAGGGAGATGTCTCGATAACCCGCTGCGAAATTTGGTCGCGCGAATCTTTCCTGATTGCCCTTCTGACTAGTGGATTAAGCCTATGATAATTATCCCAGTCAAATTATCTTTGCTGGCGTCGTTCACCCATTAGCTCTAAGTTTCATCGGAAACGGGGGGTTGGTGTGCACCACGTACGGCGACTTGAACATGTACACCAGAATTCGTTATCTATCGAAAAAACAATTCCATTGTTTCACAGATCGTTCGGATACAACTTCTCCCCATTCAACACAGCCACATCAGCCAAGAAAGTGTCCGAGTCAAATCTACGCCAGTTTCGACCGGTACGATACGTGCGAGTAGGACCAGGCTGTAGTAGTTGCTTATTGCTTACCAGTAGCAGAAAGAATAAAGAGGGAAGGGTGGAGGCTGCTCATTAGGGGTTGCCTCTTCTCATTTGGTTTGAGCTAAATTGGTCATATCTGTTTTTTAAATCCACTGATACTGTTGCTTGTGGTTGTGATTACCTGTTCAGTTAGTTGGTTTTTACATGTTGGCAACCCTAGACAGGAAAAACATTGTCCTCTTGCAGGTACGGTGCTAAGGCTTGCTCAGCTTTAGGCTGTGATCCCTTGTTCTTTAATTGGTGGCTCCGTGATCCAGCATGAGAAATTCCCTGTTGATACAGACTTTGTCAACGTCTTTCAGGATTGTATATATGTTTCTATCATATACCTGCAGATCCATCTGTCCTCAAGAGTGGTTGTCGGCAGCTTCTTGAGTCTGTCTTCAGTTCACATGGGAGATGGGCAGAGGTGCAGCCAGGAGGGGCAAAAGGGGAAATCCCCCCCCCCTACAGGTCACAGGGGTTCCACTGAGATTGGCCTAGATATAATTTAGATTAGCTTTTAAAAAGCCACAGAGGAACCCCAAACCAGGCGAGGGGTTACTCTGGTGCATGCAAAGGACCATCAGAGATACTGGAGGCCTTGAAAGCCAACTCAGGTGGCCTTTTGGGCATGCCCAGAGGCCAATTGAATCCACCCAGGGGCCCCAAAAATGCCCAGGGGCATCTCGAGCATGTCCAGGTGCCCATTGAGTCCACTTAGAGGCCCAAAAACTTTCAGGGGCCTCTCATGCATGTCCAGGGTCCATTAGAGTCTGTTAAGGAATCTCAAGCTTGCCCTGGAGCCCATTGAGTCTGTTCGACAAAGCAGCCAGCGCAGTCCCTTGCCTGGTAGTAAGGGTCCCTGAGCAGGCTGGAGGGCCCCTGGGAAGTTCAAAGGGCCCCTCTGAAGGACAGGGGTGCACATTTTCGTTTTGTTGAAAATCATAGCCCCTCACAGTTGTCCCATGAATTGGTTAATTTTAAGCGTTCAGGTACATTTGTATCAAAATTGGTCAAGATTTTCAGGTTGCACAAAATCGTTGAAAAAATAATTATGGGAGCAAATTTTGCAAATTATTACTCAGTCAGTAAAAAAGATACACGATCATTCCGACATATTTTTGGAATCGTCTCGACAAACAAAACATTCTAAATACTAACCAAGTT
Source organism: Semibalanus balanoides (assembly GCA_014673585.1). Classification (NCBI taxonomy): domain Eukaryota; kingdom Metazoa; phylum Arthropoda; class Thecostraca; order Balanomorpha; family Balanidae; genus Semibalanus; species Semibalanus balanoides. Next base: position 6,667 of record VOPJ01011740.1, read on the forward strand.
TCTAGGTTAGGTGGTTCAAACTTTTACACAAATGCAAACATCACATGACTGACGCTATATTCGATTAACGTCGTCACAGGTGACGTACATACACAAAATTACTTCCGTTAATAGATCGACTTTCCGCTAAGCCTCCGTTGTGAAACGAGCATATCAGTGCCGGTGATGTCACATGACGTGTAACAATTCACGTCATGCTAAAAAGGGATTTTGGAACCAAATGTGACCGGTCTCCCAAGTCCCAAATTGGATAACATACATACCATCGCAACGTACTCCATCCACCATCCATAAATCATTCAAGCATCAGAAGTAAGCACTGTGAACATTTTCAGCATGATTTGGCTGATGTGACGTGGCTTTCCGTAACGGTGTGGTTAACACTGTGTACTGGGAAGCACTTACACCGCTTCCCCATCGACACTTGCTAAAAGTCAGGGAGCTCCTTACGGTGCTTCTCGACCACCTGCAGGAGCTTCTGAAGCTGCTCTTCCTGCGTTGTTACCGAGCCGGCGAAGTCCTGGATGATTCATGCCCCTCTCAGCGACGTCGTTAGTGACCTTAAGCCCCCCGAAGGCCTTCTTGCCCTCACAGTATCCACAGTCCTCATGATATGCGGTCATTGGGAGCGAAAGCCACCCAGCATCAGCCAACTGCAGGCGTGAGAACAGCAGCTACGATGACCTGTCTACCAAGTCTGGCAGGTTCGTCTTCTCATCGACGGAGACGTTCTCGTTTTTCAACTCCTCAGGCACAGAAAGGGTAGACAGCTTCTCCGCCATTTCCTGCTTCACATTGTCTTCCACCTTATCGCTGAACATCACGAACACAACAGTTTGGGGCATCAGGTACCAGAGGTGCCGTCTGATGACCGCCAGCGAGTTGTCTTTACGGCCCGATACTTCAGGAGGCGCTGGTACAGCTGCAAGTTTTTCACTGGTGCGTCAACAGCGACAGGGGCAGCCAACTGAGCAGGCATGTAGAACAATGCGGTGAACAGTGTTCACTGTTGGACTGAGGACTTTAAATGTATGGTGACGACTTCACCGCATTGCTCTACATGCCTGCTTGGTTGAGTGCCTCTGTCGCTACTGACGCTGCGATGAACTTGCAGCTGCACCAGCGCCTACTGAAGTATTCGGCTATTGAGAAGATTGCAGGCCTTTGTTGAGGCCTTTGACCTGTGACCTGACATGTGACATTATTTTTTAAATTTCGTGTATGCTTAAGATGCGTCTAATTGAGAGTTAACGATCGCCGTCTTGTGCGTCTCGTTGCGGTTATTTGTTCGGAAGATAACGAGGGGTGACCTCCTCAGCCAATGGCGTTTGTCTGAGACCCCAGCCAATGCCGGAGGGCGCTTGGTAGCCTCAATGAGCTTTAGCGCCCCCCAAAAAAACAAAAAAAAACAAAACAAAAAAACAATCACACACACACACAGCCAATGCTGGGTTAACCAAAATTGGTTGAACATTCACAAACTTTAACAGGTTGAGAAAACCTCCACCGCACTTCCTAATGTGGCAGGACAAAAACTTCGTCTATATTGGGATGACAGTGAAGTTGTGGGAACAGGCCCAATGTCATTGTGTTCTGCAGTCATGCATGCTGCATGATATACAATGGTAGTTATGTAGGTATTCTAGCCAATGCTTTGCTAGAACACCTACACATGTGTTGTATGAGGCATGGCTGATATGTGCTGTGTGAATGAATGATACCCTGTGAAAATGGACATAATGTTAACAAGTTGTATTTCAAAATTTAATCAACTCGTGTTTGGAAAAAGCAATCCAATGTGAACTATTGCCTTTAACATTAGAAGTGAATGGAAAGTGTTTTACATTTTCATTTGACATTCACCAACCTTAAAAATAATATTTGCTGCAAGGTCTGAAACCTCAATTAAAAAAACAATGTTTATCCCATTTGGTGTCTTCAAATGTTATTGCCCAAAATTAGGGTCCTAACTCCCAAGTGTTCTGCCATTCACTGCAGGTATCTTAAAGGAAATAGTTCACCGTAGATTGTTTTTTTTTTCAAACACAATTTGATTATATTTTCAAATACAACTTCTTTTCATAATGTCAAAAATAGCCATACATCGCGCCGATTCAGGACAGAAGGACGTAAATTCTTAATTTCATCAAAACTATATGGGTACTCTCCGCAACGTCAAACGTGGCTCAGCCAATCAGATTCGAATTTATAGTCGCGTAAGATTACTGTGCAGCCTCTGCCCAGGCGTGTGGGGCCCACAGTAGCCTCTGCCCAGGCGTGTGAGGCCCACTATCCTTCGACAAAAAGTTAAATATATTCGGCTGGAGAGCCATTTCAGCCCAGAAAACTTGCAATTAGGGGTTTTTCAACACGGACTTCAAAACTGCTATCTTAGTTCAAAAGCCATGTTGAAGGTGAACTATTTCCTTTAAATCTCGATTGTTTGCCAAGAACACCCATAATTTGATTATTATTGTCAGAGATGTCAAAATACCATATTCTTCACATTATTGGTAGGTAGTGTTTATGCCCTAAATTGCGAATCTACCACCAATTCAAGGTCAGATGAAGCCATTGAGCAGGTGTTCTGTCCCCAGTTCAAACTAGTTGAAACCAAACCCCAAAATTAAACTGTCTGCTAAGTTCTGTCAATGACCTGAAGGATTGTGTCACTTGCAATTTAATGTTGTCCCTAACTGGGTAAAAATGACAGAAGCTTATCTTGTGGATCGCCAGCATGTTGCAAGAGGCTGTGAACGAGCAGAGCGCCTGGCGTTGTTCCCTCGGCCGTCAGCATGGAGGACAAGTCTTCAGATCAGTCGGACAGGCCAGAGCAGAAGGTAAATCATGTCAGATCCAGGCTCCATGGTACGATGCTGCACTCGCCTATGTTAAATGATAGAGGATCGGGATAGCTGGTCACTTGATAGAGCATTCAATGCTGAGTTCTGAATTCATGGGTGTCAGATCTTTTTTGTATTTAGCAATAAATTCTCTTCGGTGGTTTTCATTGTAGTACGTCATTGGATAATGCACATGGACGATTGGACACATGGAGAGTTGGCATGATCACTCCATTCGCATTCAACATTCATGCGCACATACCTCAATCGCGGGCATCACACGTCCATTTCACTGCAACATTCATAAGCATCTTGCTATGGGAGGCAAACAGGATTTTGTGCCTGTGTCAGGGGCTGTTTTAATGTAATTCGTTTACTAGTACAAAATCTTGCAATTTGTAAATATAAAAGCAGGATTCAAAATCACAATCTTGAAAAAGCTGCTTGCTCCATACAAATTTCGCTCTCATTAATTTTCAACCCTTTTTGGTGATTGAACAATTTGACATGAACTGCAACTCGTGCATTACGAAAGTGATCTTACAATACATTTGTATTGTCACATTGTGTTTGGAGCTGGTCTTCACTCTATGTTGTCTGCTGACAGGGGCCGATGCGGAGGAGCCTCCAGAGGAGAAACTCGGCTCCGATGGTGATTGTTCCGTTTGTGGTGGCCGGCGGCCGGCGGCTGGTGAAGGAGCTCCACATCAACTACAACATGCGCGAGGTGCTGGCGGTGTTAGCCGACGAGCTCAACTCCCACCCAGACGACGTGAGTGGCGGCCGGCCGGACTTCTGCATTGTGTCTGAGAACATACATGTACTATTGGTTCCAAAATAAGCGTCCCGCTGGGTTGGCCGGCACAGCAGTTAAAGGGAATATACCGCCTTGGGAAAAATATGTGGATTGATGCAGATGAGTGCCTTGATGAGTGGCTCTCATCTCCAATATTTCTCATAATTTTCCCAAGGCGTTATACTCCCTTAAACTGCTGAGCCGGCCAATCCAGCGGGACGCTTATTTTGGAACCAATAGTATGCTGATTGAACATTGCAGCCGACATTGTACGACAATTAACCCGCGTGACGCTGGTTAGCTATTTTTGACCCCTTTGGTTTTTCGGCAATATCACACGAACGCGTAGCGATAGAAACTCGAAGCTTTGGGCCGGGTTAGCTTGGCATTAGTTAACATCATAACTGGCATCACTCCAGTTTCAGTTTTATGTTCTTATATTTTGGGGATGACTTGTGAACTGCGGCTAATCTTCTCTAATCATCATCTTGACGTTGATTTCAGTGTCTCAGCCATCAATGTTGATGGCCAATACATCTATGGCTTCCCAGGCTATGGTCTGACACCGCTGGTGTATGTGTGACGGTGGTCCGCTGTCGCCGCCAGCTGGAGATATACCTGGGTACGGAGCCAGTCTCGGACAGTCTGGTGTTGGCCGGACTGGATCTGGATGAGCCCGACTTTGTGCTGAACGTGCTGCAGCGGATCGTGCGTCGGCCTTCCCCCGAGCGTCAGTCGTCGGCGGCGGTCAGCAACGTCAGGACGGTCACCGTGCACACAGGTGAGTCCCGCCTCTCCCGAGCTGTGAGTCCTGCCTCTCCCGAGCTGCGAGTCCCGCCTCTCCCGAGCTCTGAGTCCCGCCTCTCCCGAGCTGTGAGTCCCGCCTCTCCCGAGCTGTGAGTCCCGCATCTCCCGAGCTGTGAGTCCCGCCCTCTCCGAGCTGTGAAGGTCCCGCCTCTTCCCGAGGCTGTGAGTCCCGCCTCTCGCCGAGCTGTGAGTCCCGCCTCTTCCCGAGCTTGCATCGCCTCTCCGGGAGACTGTGAGTCCCGCCTCTCCGAGCTTGAGTCCCGCCTCTCCGAGCTGTGAGGTCCCGCCTCTTCCTTAGCTTGGTCCCGCCTCTTCCTTAGTGTGAGTCCCGCTCTCCTGAGCTGTGAGTCCGCGCTGCCTCCCGCAGCCTGTGAGTCCCGCGTACATCCTGAAGTGTGAGTCCCGCCTCTCCCGAGCTGTGAGTCCCGCCTCTCTCGAGTTGTGAGTCCCGCCTCTCCCGAGCTGTGAGTCCCGCCTCTCCCGAGCTGTGAGTCCCGCCTCTCCCGAGCTGTGAGTCCCGCCTCTCCCGAGCCGGAGTCCCGCCTCTCCCGAGCTGTGAGTCCCGCCTCTCTCGAGTTGTGAGTCCCGCCTCTCCCGAGCTGTGAGTCCCGCCTCTCTCGAGTTGTGAGTCCCGCCTCTCCCGAGCTGTGGTGACGGTATACGTTAGTGGGTGTGCAGTGATGCATGGATGCTGTTATGGCACAGTGAGTTCTATTGACTGCACGGGTTGTGAGTGAGATTATGCACTATCCAACGTGGTGAAGCAGCTGTTTTGACCATATTATCACCAAACGATGAATCATCTGAATGCTCTAGCTAGACGTTGGCGAATACGTTTTGTCTGTGGTCAGGCTTTGTCAGAGCTGGCCTATGTGCTTGCGCTGGTTAGTGTACGGGCCGAGCTGTTGCGTGACGTGGGTGTGGAGTCTCCTGAGAGTGGACCGTGAGTGGGGCCCGTCTCCAGACATGGCCCTGGATCTGGCTATCAGCTGATCTGTGTCTGTGTCTGCCAGACACGGACAGCGATACGTCTAGCTATCAGCTGATCTGTCCGCCAGACTCGGACGGGCGGTACGTCTGGCTATCAGCTGATCTGTCCACCAGACTCGGACGGGCGGTTCGTCTGGCTATCAGCTGATCTGTCCGCCAGACACGGACAGCGGTTCGTCTGGCTATCAGCTGATCTGTGTCTGTGTCCGCCAGACTCGGACGGCGGTACGAGGACGATATCGGTGGCAGTGGAGCCGTGTGACTCCGACAAACCGTTCCTCGGCGGCTACCGTGACAAGCGGGATGGCACCGAGTACGTGCACGCCACGGCGCAGACCTTCACCCGGCCGTACCGCACCTACACTTATGGTGAGTAGGTACGGCTACTGACGGTTATGGTGAGTAGGTACGGCTACTGACGGTTAGTAGGTGAGATGGTACGGCTACTAGCGGGTTATGGTGAGTAGGTACGGGGCTACTGACGGGTTATGGCTGAGTAGGTACGGCTACAGACCGGTTTATGGTGAGTAGGCTACGGCTACTGACGGGTTGATGGTGAGTGGTGACGGCTACTGAGGTTATGGTGAGTAGGTACGGCTACTGAACGGGTTATGGTGAGTAGGTACGGCCTACAGACGGTTATGGTGAGTAGGTAACGGGCCTACTGGACGGTCTTAATGGTGAGTAGGTAGGGCTACGTGACGGTATGGTGGTAGGTACGGGCGCTAGGCGACGGTTATGGTGAGTAGGTACGGCTACTGACGGTTATGGTGAGTAGGTACGGCTTCTGACGGTTATGGTGAGTAGGTACGGCTACTGACGGTTATGGTGAGTAGGTACGGCTACTGACGGTTAATGGTGCGTAGGGTAGAAGGCTTAGAGTTATGGTGAGTAGGTACGCGCTACTGACGGTTTAGGTGGGTGAGGAGTAGGTACGGCTTCTGACAGGTTTTAATGGTGAGTAGGTACGGCTACTAGACGGTTTGGTGAGTAGGTGAGGCTACCCCGTGACGGTTATGGTGAGTAGGTACGGGCTACTAGACGGTTATGGTGAGTAGGTACGGCTACTGAGGTTATCGGTGAGGGGTAGGGTACGGCTACTGACGGTTTATGTGAGTAAGGTAGGCTCTGACGGTTATGGTGAGTAGGTACGGCTACTGACGGTTATGGTGAGTAGGTACGGCTATTGACGGCAAACTGTGGAGACGCTGCAGAGGTGAGACTCAGAGGAGTGGGCTGTTATGCTGAGGCCTGTGTGCCCACCTGGTGGTGAAAGCAGATCTATTTGGATGATAATTTCTGCATAACAGCATTCACATTACAGATGATTTCAAGGATAACTTAGCATTTTAGAGTGACTGATATTAGTGAGTGTGGACGGTAGAGACCAGTCCTGTGACCTGACCGGACCCTGCGCTGTCCGTGCGATAGAGCGGGAGGAGAGGGACGCGCAGACCGCCTGGGGACTACAGGCGGCCGTGCAGACCGCTAAGGACACGTGTACCCAGATGCCGAAGCCGGGCATCTGGCAGGACCACCGGCAGGAGCGCGTGCTGGCCTACAGCGGCTCCTACCAGACCGCCGACGAGCTGCTGCAGCTCAGAAACGACACGGTGAGCTGGCACAGCCGGGACGGATGGCTGCGGATGCTCACAAAGCGGTGCCGCTGGGGTTTGTCTGAGTTTTCTATTTTAATTTTAATTTGTGTTTTTCTTCTGTCTGGTTTTTCGATTTTGTCGATGTATTTGGTTGGATGAAAATATTGTCATTTGTCTCCATTTTCTATTGCGCACCGACAGAATATCTGTGGTGCGGCTATGCTCAGCCGCAAACTTCGTCAAACCCAGCACCGTCTGTTGACTGCTGACCGCTGCTGCTGCTGTGTCTGTCTGTACAGGCGGTGCTGCTGCAGAGTTACTGGCGGCGCTGGCTGGCCCGCCGCCGGGTGCACGCGCAGTACCGTCTGTTGACTGCTGACTGCTGTGTCATGTCTGAAGCGGTGCTGCTGCATGATGTTACTGGGGGCGCTGGTGGGCCCGCCCCGGGTAACCAGCACCGTTGTTGCTGCTGGCCGCTGCTGTGGTCTTCTGTCCAGGCGGTGCTGCCTTTGAGAGTTATGGCGGCGACTGGCTGCCGGCCACGGGGTGGATCAGTACCGTCGGGTGTTGACTGCTGACCGCTGCTGGGTGTCTGGTCTGTTCAGGCGGTGCTGACTGGCAGAGTTGACTGCGGCGCTGGCTGGCCCGCCGCGGGTGCCCCAGTAACGTTGTTACTAGCTGACCGCGGTGCTGTGTCTGTCTGTACAGGCGGTGCTGCTGCAGAGTTACTGGCGGCGCTGGCTGGCCCGCCGCCGGGTCCAGCGGCTGGCCAGGGAGCGCGACGTGGTGATGCAGTGGATCGTGGACGACGCTGAGCGGCGCCGGCAGGTCAGCTGATGGGGGTCACAGGCCGTCGAGAGTTTCAGAGGAGGTCTGACGTCACAGGCAGTCTGACGTCACGGGCCAGGTCAGATGGGGGCTCGGCTGCGGGGTAACAGGTGACGGGCCGTGACTGACTAACCAGTAACCATGAGTGAGTGGTCAACTGGGGATGGAGAATCTGCGTTTTGCCGAGTCGAATCTTAAGTACTGGTTGCAATAATTTTGTTAGGCAGTAGTGCGTTCGGGTGAGATGCGATGCATGCAAGTTCGGCACACCCGATTCAAACCTCCTACCGGCTCATACTTGTCTATTCAGAGTTGGGAATTCATTTTTTGTTTCTGTTTCGTTTATGGCTCTGCGGGATTTGACGCTCCGCATACGTATTGGCTGATTTTAGGCTCGCCTGAAACGCCGCGCCGGAGTGGTGGAACGGAAGATGGACCCGAAGAGCAAGAACGACTTTGATATCCTGTTCAGTTCCCTGGAGGCCTGGCGGAAGAAAGCCATTGCCTACTGCTATTCCACTAAATCAGGTGAGTGTTTGCATGTCTTATGGCTTCATTTGCTTGCCAGCAGTATTTCACACCTTAATTTGCGTTAAGAATACTTTGCATTCAAAGACGCACATCTGCATTACACAGAATATGTGAGATGCTGACAAATTCCCGGTGCTGGCTGGCCCTGATTTGCATTGCGGTGTGCGAACTGCCAGGCTGAGATAACGGGCTGTTAACATACAGAATCGATGATCTGTTGGGCCATGGTGATCATGTCATGTTCTCCGATGGAATCTGCTGTGCATATCTCGCGTTTGGCCGTGACTCTCAGGTCATAGCATGCTGAGTGGTGCATCACGAATCACTGTTTTCACAGGCGGTGAGCTGAAGGCGGCGCTTTGTCAGCTACTGGAGCGGGAGGCGGAGATGTTGAAGGCCATCCAAGGTCACCAGGGCCGGGCAGCCGCCAGTGGACATGCCAAACGCATCCACAGACTACTGGAAAAGGTAGGCTGGCCAAACGCGTCCACCGTGTGCTGGAGAAGATAGGCTGGGCCGGGATAGAGCGGTGCTAAGCGGGACGAAACGGGATCTGACCGGACCATACGTCCGGATCAAAGCGGACGATACCATACGGGGACGAATACGACCATTATACCAGGGTGAATCATTGACCAAAGGTGTCGGCGCGCACCTGTAACCCCAATAAACAAACAAACCAGGCTGAATCATATTGTAGTAAAGACGTTGCTTGGCTGAACTGATGACAGAGTACCCGGGATACTGATGATGCCAGCTGCCACACCAATTACCAGACTCAGTCTGCCGTGTTCCGTCAGCGGACTGTGACCCAAGACCAACTGCTTCAGCATCAGCCACGTCTTCTACAGCTGCGCAACTGTCTATCTGAGTAAGGTTTGAATGGCCAAGTGGTGGGGATGGAACTCCTGGTGATTCCGTGTATTTACAAACTCTTACACGTCTTTGTCCCGGCCCCCAGACGCAGGCTCCGCTGCGCTGACCCGTCTCTGTCCCGGCTCCCAGACGCAGACTGCGCTGCGCTGACCCGTCTCTGTCCCGGCCCCCAGACGCAGGCTGCACGGCGCTGACCCGTCTCTGTCCCGGCTCCCAGACGCAGGCTCCGCTCCGCTGACCCGTCTTTGTCCCGGCCCCCAGACGCAGACTCCGCTCCGCTGACCCGTCTCTGTCCCGGCTTCCAGACCGCAGGCTGTGCTCCGCTGACCCGGTTCTCGTGTTCCCGGCCCAAACCAGGCTCCGCGGACCGCGCTCTGTCCCGCCCCCAGACGCAGGCTCCGCCTGCCGGCTGACAGTCTCTGTCCCCGGCCCCCAGACCGCAGGCTCGCTGCCTGATCGCGTCTCGTGGTCCCGGCCCCAGACGCAGGCTCCCTCCGTATCCGTCTCTGTCCCGGCCCTCAGACGCAGACTTCGCTCCGCGAACCACGTCTCGTGTCCCTGCCCTCAGACGCAGACTTCCGCTCCGCGACCGTCGCTGTCCTGCCCTCAGACGGCAGGTCCGCTCCGCTTGACCCGTCTCTGTCCGTGCCCTCAGACGCAGACTCCGCTCCCGCTGACCCGTCTCTGATCCGGCCCCCAGAGCAGGACTCCGCTCCCGCTGACCGTCTCTGTCCCCTGCCTGCAGACGCAGACTCCCGCTCCGCCTTGACCCGTCCTCGTCCCGGGCCCCCAGACGCGGACTCCGCTCGGCTGACCCGTCTCTGTCGGGCCCCCGAGACCAGGTTCCGCTCCGCTGGATCGTCTCGTGTCCGGCCTCAGACACGGCTGCGGTCAGCTGACCGTTCTCATGTCCCTGCCCTCGACGCAGACTCCGCTCCGTGAAGCCTCTTGTGCGCCTGCCCTCAGGACGCAGATCGCTCGCTGACCCGTCTCTTCCGCCCCAGAACGCAGACTCGCTCCGCTGACCCGTCTTTGGCCCTCCCTTCCGAAGCAGGACTCCGCTGCCGGCTACCCGTCTCTGTCCCAGGCCCAGACGCAGACTGCGCTGCGTGACCGTCTCGCCCGGCCCAGGCTCGCTCCGTGACCGTCTCATGTCCCGGCCCCAGACGAGGCTCCGCTGCGGCTGACCCGTCTCTGTCGCTCCCAGACGCAGACTGCGCTGCGCTGACCCGTCTCGTCCGAGCCCCCAGACGCAGGCTGCACTGCGCTGACCGTCCTCTGTCCGGCTCCCAGACCGCAGACCCGCTCCGTGACCCGTCTCTGGTCCCGCCCCCTGACACGGCTGCACGGCGCTGACCCTCTCTTCCCGGCCCCCACGACGCAACGACTCCGCTCCGCTGACCCGTCTCTGTCCCGGCTCCCAGACGCAGACTCCGCTCCGCTGACCCGTCTTTGTCCCTGCCCTCAGACGCAGGCTCCGCTCCGCTGATCCGTCTCTGTCCCGGCCCTCAGACGCAGGCTCCGCTCCGCTGACCCGTCTCGCCCGCCCCAGAGCAGGCTCCTCCGACGCCTCTGGTCCGGCCCCCAGACGCAGGCTCCGCTCCGCTGACCCGTCTCTGTCCCGGCCCCCAGACGCAGACTGTGCTCCGCTGACCCGTCTCTGTCCCGGCCCCCAGACGCAGACTCCGCTGCACTGGAAGGGTCGGGACGGTCGGCCGATCTTGGTGGACAACTCTGTGACGATGTGGGCGCGGCAGCTGCGGGACATCCACACCTCTCTGACGCTGCCCGACCTGACGAGCGCCGAGCGGGCCGACATCCTCTCCACACTCGTCATGCTGGTGAGACCGGTAGATGAGATGTCAGTATATTCTACCTTGTCACGGCTTATGGAGACTTCGATGCCACTATTTCACAGCGATTTATTGTCAGCGTATCGACAAACGGATGCCTGCCTACTTGGTCTCTGAGCAACGTGCTTTTGGTGGTGAAAACCTGTACATTATCACTGGATTCCACGCTTTCGCTAAATGAATGAAGATTGCAGACGGATTGTTGGACGTTCCACTTTCCATATAGCCTAAAGCCTGCTATGCACGTCTTCCCGTCCACGGTCTTCTGTTAACAGACACGCCTGTCTGCTGTCCGGCCACTGTTCTGACCCCTGCTCTCAGATCGGGGTCCTGATGACCGGTCACCTATTCCCGGGTAATCACTAATCAGCCCGTCAGCCACCTGTCTGCTGATGTGAGCTGTTCTGTCGTCTCTCCACAGATCGGCGATCTGCCGTTCTCTGCCGATAACCACGAGCTGCGTGACCTGTGTAAGCGTGAGATCGACCTGCTGTCACGCGGGGTGCCGCAGCGTCACATGGCTGGTCTGCGGCACCGCTCGCTGCAACTGTTCTGGCGGCTGCTGCGTGACGTCGACTTCAACCCGGCCTCGGCCAA
>VOPJ01011741.1:0-18384 GCA_014673585.1 Semibalanus balanoides
ATGACCATACCGTGACCCCACCATGACCATACCGTGACCCCACCATGACCGTACCGTGACCCCAATGTGACCTTACCGTGAGCCAACTGCAACCGCTCAGTGACCCCGCTGTGACCACACTCGAACTCACATTTACACAGCCATCTGTGAGATCTGCATTATTGACGCTCACATTTACACAGCCATCTGTGAGATCTGCAGTATATTGACGCTCACATTTACACAGCCATCTGTGAGATGGCTGCATTATTGACGCTTATTGACGCTCACCGATAAAGCCGTTGCCGAGATAGAGCTCCAGCCGGGCGAAGTAAAGCGCCACGCCGTACTGTGTCCAGGATCGCGTCTCTCCGTGAAGCAGTATCCGCAGGCAGAACGGCACCGCCAGCAGCAGGGCCACCAGGGAGGAGGCAGCGTAACCTGCCGAAACAGAGAGAGAGAGAAAGGGTCACACAGCATACCGACAGGGCCACCAGGGAGGAGGCAGCGTAACCTGCCGAAACAGAGAGAGAGAGAGAGAAAGGGTCACACAGCATACCGACAGGGCCACCAGGGAGGAGGCAGCGTAACCTGCCGAAACAGAGAGAGAGGAAGGGTCACACAGCATATCGACAGGGGACAGACAGTCCAGACAGGAGGCAGCGTAACCTGCCGAAACAGAGAGAGAAAAAGGGTCACACAGCATACCGGCAGGGTCCAGACGGTCCAGACAGGGGACAGACGGTACAGACAGGAGACAGACGGTCCAGACAGGGGACAGACGGTCCAGACAGGAGACAGACGGTACAGACAGGGGACAGACGGTCCAGACAGGGGACAGACGGTCCAGACAGGGGACAGACGGCCCAGACAGGGGACAGACAGTCCAGACAGGGGACAGACGGTCAAAACAGGGGACAGACGGTCCAAACAGGGGACAGACGGTCCAGACAGGAGACAGGTGGTCCAGACAGGGAACAATTAAGATGACGCAAACGTCTCTAACAGGGTGCAGTGGAGATGACACAAACGTCTCTAACAGGGTGCAGTGGAGATGACACAAACAGAGGAGACAGGAGAGATGATACAAACGGCCAATACAGGGATAAAGGGGCCACAATCTTACGTATGCGGATTGGATGGTGTTCAGTAAAACTTGACATGAATTCCATTTGAAACATTTTCTTTAAACGTGACTAGAACGATATAATTTAGTGTTGAAAATATGCCTTGTCGGAATTGATTCGCATGCGACTTGGAGCTATTTTCGTTTTAAGTCTTGGATCTTTGATATCACCATCAGCGTCACATCCCGCTCTGACGGGACCATGTAAGGATGCAAAGGTATATGACAGACAAAATAACTGATCGTGCTATACCACCGATATTCTATTGGTCTAGTGTCACATACCAGCACCAGCGTGAATTGATTGTGTAGAAATACGACATATGAATGCCCATTGGAGCATTGAACATGTCATCGGTAGTCGCGCCATATGGCTGCTCCTGGACATGTCATATATAACGTTAGTATATTTATCATGTCGCCAAGGGAAACTAACGACGTGACCTGCCTTCACGTTGACAGCTGAATCGCTTTGAAAACACCTGCGAGCAGAAAATTTTGCTGAGGTGGCGAAGTTGTACTATACACAATCCTAAGCAATGTGAAGCCCTGGCAAAAACATCCCTCCTTTGGCTTTATTTTGATATATTCACTTTCTAGCATCAAGGCACCGTAAGTGATATCAGGCCAATAGATATTGACTACCCGAGTGGTAATATTATAGCGGTTTTAAATGCAAATGCCTGTCGGTAATTAAATTGAACATTGTGTATCGTTAGAAAGCTAACGTTTTTTATCATGATATCCGGCAAAGCCGAATGTCAGGCCGTTATCAGCACACGTCCAACAACCGGGGTGAGTGATTCGACAAGATCACCTCACCATTTACAAGGACCGCTGAATCATGATTTAAAGGAAATCGTTGACATTTGATTTTTTTATCCAAACACGATTTGATTATATTTTGAAATGCGACTTATTTTATATTGTCAAAAATAGACATACATTGCGCCGATTCAGGACAGAAGGCCATAAATTATTAATTATATCCAAACTATGTACATACTCTCTAGTCAGCTGGACCTTACATCACGCGAATGATCTTCGAAAGTAGTCGCGCTCCAGCCAAATCAGATTCGAAGGTAGTCAAAAGCTGCAAGCTGATTAGCTGATTGTATACCTCTGCCCAGGTGTGCGTTTAAGTGCTCTGGTATGCACATTCATTTGTTAGCCCCACATTCCTTTATCACCTACGCATTCCTTAGACAAAAAGGAAAATAGATTTGGCTAGAGAGTCTTTTCAGCCAAGAAAACTTGCAGATAGTGGTTTTTCAACACGGGCTACAAAACCGCTATCTCAGTTCAAAACCCCATGTTGAAGATGAATTATTTCCTTTTAGGCGATGGTCATACTACGTTTCAATTATACATATTTCACACATCTGCTTAAAGTCAGGTGCTCGTACACTGTACAGTGCTTTTTCAATGTTTGAGCAACACCATTGATTTTCGGTCAGGGATGGGTGGTAAAACCAAGATAATATGTAGTAGCGTAGTGCTAATGCTGCCAGCAATGACCAGTTTCGCCCGGGACCGGATGTTACCGGGTCAGCGCCTGAGGCGATGGACTGGCCGGCCGAGCATGGTTGGGCAGTCGGAGCAGGGTGGGCAGTCGGAGCAGGGTGGGCAGTCGGAGCAGGGTGGGCAGTCGGAGCAGGGTGGGGCCCGTGCTGAGCAGGGTGGGAGCAAGTCGGAGGCCAAGTGGTGGTGTCATTGTACGGAGACGAAAAATTTTTGGAGTATCAACGGGTGGGCGAGATTTCGTGAGCGAGGTTGGTTTGGTTGCACATTTATTCATGCAGCAGACATTGGGCGTGTGTACTAGCTATCTCGGCACAGGGAGTGGGCTTGAGAACGCTAGGTCGGAGCATTGTGTCTGGGCAGTCGGGACGGCACAGAGGTGGTGGGTCGCAGATCGAGCAGGGTTGGTGGCAACGTCGGAGCAGGGTGGGGCAGCTGTACCGGAGCAGGGTGGGCTGTCGCGGATGCAGGGTGGGGCCGTACGGGAGGCAGGGTGGGGCAGTCGGGTCTTCAGCACGCGACTTTTTGTGGGCATTATTGTTCGGTTTAGTTCTTACGGTGCGCGAGTAGTCGGAAGCAGTAGGGTCGGAGTCTTCAGCTCTGTGCGGAGGGAGGTGGGGCAGTCGGAGCAGGGTGGGGCAGTCGGAGCAGGGTGGGCAGTCGGAGCAGGGTGGGGCCGTCGGAGCAGGGTGGGGCAGTCGGAGCAGGGTGGGCAGTCGGAGCAGGACGCCCTGTCCTGCTCTTTTGTGGGCCAGTTGGTACCGGACTCGAGGCGTGTGTGCAAATCGGAGCTGTGGAAACTTAGACGATCATTTTTTTCGTGTTCTTCTGTTGTCTTCATGTGTATTCACCAATACGCATCAATAACCTGAAGGATTTTGCACAAAACATGCAATGTAATATAAACAAATCCACTGGCTTTCCTGAAAAGAACAATTTGTATCTGATTGTGCTATCTAGGCTCCTTTTCGAGCTGATGCGCTGATCTAGTAATTTATCTTCGTTATCCAGACGGAGTGAGTGAGAACGCGAAGCGTTCGAACGAGCGTAGTCTTACAGATGGGTTAAAATCCGTCTTGATCTTGCGTGCTTGCTTGCGTGTGTTTCAGGAATAACTCCCGTTTCACTGATTATTGTGTTTAAAACGTGAATACAACTGATATTTTGTAGTAAAAATAGCCAGATCGGTATAGGCTTACGCTTAGAATATTACTGACCCATCAAAACGGGTGCAGAATAAAGTGCGTGCTTTGCATGCGGAATTCACCTCCCGCAGGTGACAATCCAGACAGTAAAATAACTGAAAGCCAAGAAAGGTGCCAAGTAAGTATTTTTTTACTATTGCAACAAAACAGACGATGCTTATCAGTGCCGGACGCAAAATGCAATAACTCACTAACGTCTGCTTCATGCCATGGCAAATGCTTTAACTGGTATATTTACTTTGACCTTAGGTGTTGGCCTCGCGGGCGGGCTAAGAATTCGCAATACTACGCGCGGGGCCGCCTTAATGGGCTCTCCCGGAAGACCCATTTGATATGTAATTATGTTCAGTAATTCTATTATATTCACAATTACATGTGATTTTTAGACGTTTGATTAAATAGGGTCGCACACACTTAATAATTTACTATACTAGATTTGGTATTTTTTTGGAAGATTATTGTATTTCAATATCGCTATATAATGATCTTGGAGACGACCTTAGAGATCATTGTTTGTTAAATAAATATAATGCGGCTTTGTCTGTTGTCGATCTTCTATTTTTCGGAGTTCCCCAAATGTGTGTTGGAGCACGTTCAGGATCATTTCTGATCTCAACATATTAAAAAGATCATGTCACCGAGAATGAAAAGTTCAGATAGTTGTGGTATTTCAGGGATGTTTAATTTGACGGGTCGATGGTGCTCTTCGGAATAATAAATATGTGCGCTAATTTGGACTGTTTGGGGTGAGCGTGAGGGAACATCACTTGGTGGTCACATGATGTTGCGCTTAGTATATTTTGTACCAATGTTGTGGTATGTGTTCGTCGACTGGTTCCATTTGTAGGTTTCCTAGTGGTGATATCCTCAGTTGCGTTTTTTATTCACATGCGTTAGTTTTGAGAGTGGTTGAGCTGATTCGGAGGAGATATTGTTCATACTTCTCCTTTGTACCTTCAGGTGGCGCACTTTTCTGCCCCAAAAATATGTGCAATCTTAGTATGCATGATGTGTATTGCAGTTAAAAATTTCTGACGCATTTATTCCTCCGCAAACTACGAAGGAAGCTGGTATGCGCCACATAATCGCATTTGTAATACCCTCCCCAAAACAAGACTCTGGAACCGCTTCTGCTTTGTCGATTTTCCCAAAAATTTGTTGACACAACACGCATAATTTAATTACGAGCGAGCGCGAAGCGCGGAGCGAGTCCTCATTGAATACCGGATTTTTCTCACATATATTCATGCGGTCCTGCACCACCGACCCGGCCCGGCCACCGATCCGCGACGCTAGTCAGCAAGCCTTATATTCTTTTGAATCCTGCATCCGATTGACAAGCGGTTGTTTGCCATCTGATAGCCTCATGCTAATGACATTAATTGAGTGTTAATTTGTACCAGTGTATTTTCTCTTTCGGATTGATGCAAGTGTTGGTGTAGCTAATAGGTATGACGCTGGTAATCACGTTGGCCGCGTCAGGGTGTCAAGAAATTATTATCCTGCTGTAGCTGAGAACGCTGGACCTATAAAGTCAAATTTGGTGGTGAGGCTGGGAGAACGCACACCACTGGCAATGTTACACAGGTCAAAGCTCTGGGTGACACTGAACTCGCTTATATGTTGCACACACTTCTCTAGTGATCACGATCCATTAGAGATATATGTGCGAAAACATGGC
Source organism: Semibalanus balanoides (assembly GCA_014673585.1). Classification (NCBI taxonomy): domain Eukaryota; kingdom Metazoa; phylum Arthropoda; class Thecostraca; order Balanomorpha; family Balanidae; genus Semibalanus; species Semibalanus balanoides. The sequence continues at coordinate 5,513 of VOPJ01011741.1, forward strand.
GTTTTGCAAATACTCCTGGCACCTAATTATATTTTCTCGGGCATAATGCAAATTGAGTCGCAAAGACATTATGTACACTGAAGTGATCAAAACCACCTAGAGTGAGATCAGAAGTATTCAGACGATCACGCCACTGGTAAGTTATGAGCAGGGCTAATGTTTGTTCGATTTATACTCAGTTCGGGCGAGATAGGTTACTGTGCGATATAGGTTTAATGGATTATTACAGACGCTAGATCTTCAGATAGTGTTTTATGACGAGGATCTGCATTTACAGGTAAATCCACTGTGTCTCAGCGCTATTGGGACGATTTGTATAAGACGATAACTTACAAAGAGATAATTCTGATATGACACAATGATTTAAGCGTTTCGCTTGCTGTTTCTCTATATTTATTGTAGGTATGCATATATGAAATTGGAACGGTTATTTTAAATAGTTAGGCTATTTTTCGACATCGTTTTTTATCAATGGTCGTGTATATTGGATGTTTACACTTGAGACTAGAGTTCTCATTTACAATTACAGCTTGTCCGTTATATACACGCCGCTTCAGAATAGACCGCTTCAACAGACAGCAGGTATTGGTGTGCTACGCTCCGAATAAACAGTGATCCGCAGCTGTCAAGCGCAATCAATCTCGCACATTTGCTTGATTTATTATCACATCCACTCATATATAATTTAGATTTCTTTTTTGCTATATATACACTAAATTGAATGACTATAATTTGAACAGGATTTACTGAAATAAGTGCGCTTTGGGATTACCATATGTAAGTAGTTCAAAGATATTAGGATTTAGTTCGGATCTGGGATTTTATGTGGGTGCGACCGGCAATAAGCAACACGGATTATAGACGCACGGTCAGTATTCGTCAGCAGAGATCTTGGCTTGCACACAGCACGGACCGCGTCCGCTCATCGGACCGGGTGATTAGAATTGATGCGCGGGGATAATTATGCGAGACTCACGCCCTTACTGTCCTTCCCAGCCGTTTTAGAGGCGCGGTCTCTCATATATGGGTATTCTTATGGAAAAAGGCTAACTATGCACGAATTTAGAGAAGCTTGCCATTGTGCTCGTTAGATCAGTTTGGGATGAGAGTTATGCAAAATTGGGAGCGGTACCAACAAGAGGTCACTACCACCAGAGGGTGGGGGTGGGTCAGACATTTCTGGTCACGTGCGCTGCAAGTTGAATCCTCGCGCTGATCGCGTGGCCCATAATAATCATCAGGTTGATAGAGCACGCATATAAGCTTGCTTCAATGGTGTACACTATAGACGAGAGTCGGACTTTGGAATAAGATGCTCTTTTTTATAAGAATGGCAATCGGGCCAGCGGTCGTCCTAGAGCAGCGCTGCCTTCATTTTGTCTTATTTCTCAGTCGAAAGACGACTCAGTTCAAAACTGTTTAATGGCTGACATATGAGACCTCGATCCTATAACATGTTCCTGCATGTGTTGTGGGCCAGCACATAGATACGCTGTCACTCTCTTTGTTTCAGCTGTATTCTTCGTGTTTATCGCTCGTTCATATATGGTATCGGAGATATATAGATAAGATACAGCATCATAATCCTGAGATTAATTGCGCGTGCAATTATGGGAATCGAGTTTGGTGTTCTTCCAGCTGATTGAATTTGATACCAGCTCTTACATAGCACGATTCCTAGGATAGGGCGTGAATGTCACTGATGGTGGTCGTTTATTTATATGCGGCTCTACGGGCTAGAGGGTAATGTACTGTTCCTTACAACAGACGCTCAGGAAAACATGCGGTCATACAAGGAAATGGCATATAACGCACGTGGTTCTATTTCGTTTACGTGGTGTTTTACCGCCGTCGGCAAGGCGCAACATTTAAGGGTCCAAACGGTCGGTTTGTTCAAGGCGTGGTGGGTCAAATCACTCGGCCAATAAGCAGTTTGAATACGCGCCGTCATAGAACCAGTAGTTATGCGGTTAAGGCACCATGTATGTCCAAGGCTATATTACAAGTCTGAGACCAATTAGCTCTAGAACAATCCCATTGTCATGTAAAAATATTTAACAAGGAATGGACCCGATTGATACGAGCTTTTGCGGATCATAAGGTATCTGCAACATCATCAACATCATCAACAGCGTGCCTGTGATCAGTGTTTCGGATGCGACATTTTGCTGTAAGAATTAGGTCGATATTAATGTCCAGGGGCGTAGATTTTCGAGAGAACTTGGGAGGAGGGGGGGGGAGCTGAGCTGGAAAATATATTTAAAGGGAGTGTGCCTACTCACATAGGTCATGTGGAGTTGTTGACACTAGTCTGTAGAGTAGATTTTTTCTGAATTTAGCTATGTACTTCATTTCCCAGATTCACTACAGTTGCTGAGATATTCCAAATTCGCCAAGATCATTCCGGCGGAGCAATTATTCGCCAGACAGATTTCGCTACTAGAACTAGACAGATTTCGCATGGGTTTGTTTATTGTCATTGGTGCGCCATTGTAGGTAACATCTTCTTACTCTGCTAATAGTGGCGATCGCTTATGAGTTTTGAAACAAAACAAATGCAAAACAGAATCTAAGTAAAAATTCAACTAAAGGGGCTCCGACGTGTTTTTGAATTTATTGCGTAACAATGATCAAACCTAATAGCTTCTTACCGTAAGAAAAATATATTTGACATTTCAAAAGAGTAGGCACACTCCCTTTAAGTACCATCAAAATCCGCAAAGTACAGACTTCTCACCGGTTTTGACTCACTTCCTCGTCAAAGTTGAAGGGGCTGAAGGTAAGTTGGGGGCTGAAGGAAGCCCCCCATAACTGGATAGGAAACAACACCCCTGTTAATGTCCTTTAGCTCGACAGATACCTAGATGCATTACCTGGGACATCTGCACTTATAATGAAAGGTTATGGTTTTAACATCAAAATTGTGTAGCTTATAACTAAATTTTGTTTTTACCCTAGGAGTTGAAAAAATATTTATCTGAAACATTTTTTTTCTGCATGGACAACCCTCGTGACATCGTCATAAAAAGGGCAGCGGCAAAATTTCGCCACAGTGCACCAATGGTGACCCCTTCTTAGATCTTCCCTGACCTATTGTCTTTCAGATAGTATGCGATTTTCTTCCGTTGACGTGCGACGGGGAGCTCCAGGACGCTTTGACCACATGCACGTGCGTTCATTTTTGGCCTAAATGGATATTGACTACGACCTTTTCATGAGTTGTGAACACTCCCGTCTATCTGTTATTGTTAAAAATTAATGAAAGGGCTTCCAAAAATGCCTTTGCAGCATGACTTCTGCCTAAGGCTATAACTTCGAAATTGGAAGCCATGGGCTCTGAATTCAGTGATGTGGAAATTAGCTTGATCTGACTTCCAGTTTCGAAGTTATAACCTTAGGCAGAAGTCACGCTGCAAAGGCATTTTTGGAAGCCAAAATTTTACATTTCAATTAACCAGCTGACAGTAACAGTTATATACCTGACTTGGCAAAAAATGAAAGGGTGTTTCCATCTAAATTTCGTACTTTTGCCTCAGTATAAACGCATGTTATGTAAATTACGCAAGTGGGTGAGGTGTAACGAGCGCATATCTCAGACGCTCTTGGTGATTTCCCCACAGTTTCCCTTCTGACACTGTCGCTGCATAAAATAAAAGGGTTAGGGGAAGGGTTATGCAGTGATTGCACAATTGGCAGTCATTGGCACGATTAAGATTACATTAATAATGCCAAGTGGTAACGTCTATGATTACTTACATATTACCGATCCTCTGTTTGCCGTCTTGAAACCACCTATGCATATAATGATAGTAACGTTAAGGCAAAAATACTTTATATATTACTCTCAACTGTGGCCCTAAGTACTAATGCAGTGAGTATGTAGATGTAATTACAAATTGCAGTGGGTAGGTATTATTAGAGTTGCTCATAACACATTCGAGAAATGTGAAAATATTTTGGTATAATTATCGATGAAACCAAAACAAAAAATCCACAGCTTAGCGACTTGATGCATTTACCTACCCATTGCCATTTTCACTTGATTCACCACTGAGTAAAATGCAGTGGCGGATCCAGGATTTTCATTGAGGGGGGGCTGCAGGCCCTAGGGGGCGCCTCTTTTGGCACTTGAGGGGGCTCCGTGTGTTTTTCCGAAACAAAAACGGTTTTGTTGAGTTTTGAGTTATTGTGGGTTTAACATGTTAAAACCATATGACCAGGCTTAGATAGTAGAGTTTTGCGGGAGACCTAGTAGTTCATTTGCTTCTGTTTTCTTGGCTGACTTCTTTAAATTTGCTGCAGTGACTCAATGTTAGTCATTCTTCCAATACCATTTTCTGTTCGTTCTCACACCTAAATCAACGGCATCTGACGACAATACCCGAACCGTCACGAGTGTTTCCCAACGTCCTTCACCCATTATAGAACATGGGAGGATCTAGCCGTTGGTTTTTTGGGGGAAGGGGCCAAAATCCACGTGGAATATTTCCTAACCTGTTAAAATTGAGGGCGGGGTTGACAGGGAAGCAGGCCCATCAGCGAGGAAAGTTGTTTCACGGGGGTGGGTGCTGGTAAGGAAGAGCTCATCAGCCATCTTCGCAACTGGTACCTACACCACAGGTGGCGTCGCCGATAATTTGTAAATGGTGAGTCAGTCGAAATGACAAAACGATTTGTACTCCTCACTTTTGCTGCGTGTACTCTCCTCGCAACAATCCCGTATACACACACTATCTCTAAGGCTAATTGGTCGTGTTTTCATTCGTCTTAGTCTCCCTATTAATGTACTTATGTATTATTTAAGACCGTAACGTAACCCGCAAGCGCCGGAGAATTCGGACCGCCCGGCAGTGTTTGCCTGATTTAAGACCCGCAGACGAGCCTAATTTAGGCTGATCTCGTTTCGGAGATAAGGGTTCCCTGCTTGTAGGGGTTATAGATAGCTCTTTAAGAATATCGCCGTATATTCGATTCAAGGATTTGGTCCGATGCTACACTAAGTCCCGGAATAACTTATGACGAATTGCTCTGGCCGATATAAACGATGCCAAGATTACTGATGCTACGCGCAGCCGAAGCGGAAGGCTTGAGACTTTCCTTGGCTAGTGTGGCTTATTAAAAATGAGAATATTAATACTCGAATCAGCCAGAGACGTGCCAGCCGGGCAGGGATATCCAGTGGAGGGGCCCACGAGCTCCATGGCTCCCCTAAGAGTACCTGAGCGACGTCTACATTACTTGCGTCCCCCCCCAGAAAACAAACTCGACACGAGTCGCGGAGCCAAAGATTGCAGCCATCTATGCGTTTCAACCCCAGATTACCTTTCCTGCAGCAGTTCGACAACGCAACCTCCGAGGCACCTCCGCCTCCCTGCCTCAGCCCCCAAAAATAACAGATGCCAACAAATATAATTACTCGCGGCCGCTTGCGCTAGTTCATGATAAGAGTGTCTTAATAGTGTGCGCAAGTCTGCCTACATACAAAGTGTGCTTTGAAATACTACAGGATAACTATAGCTAATGGTCTCAGCAATGTAGTTCGTCGTGCCAGAAGCCTCTCACCTAGTCGGCCGTGAAACATCCAGCGTTTGTAAATTAGACGCTTTTAGTCGTAATTAAGCTTAGTCCACACGGGACTTTTCCCTGCTAAACGATTTGAACTTCCACTGGCCCTATTCCAGAATTGATTAACTTTCAAAGACGTCAGTCTAATTCAGGCTTAAGGCTGATGGGAGGTCTGCCCTGATGATTCCCGAAATATTAGGCCGACGACGACACGACCAAAATGTCGACGGAAGATAATTTCCCAGGCAAAACCAAGAAAGCCCTAAACTGGACACCCCGAGCTGTAGAGGCATAAAGGCCACAAAAATTGCACCAACTTCATTACCTTTAGCTGGTAACAGACATGAAGCTAATTAGATGCCGCCGGGACATCCGCAGGAACCAAACGCACCCAACTAGGTAAATCGTCTGTACCTAGGCTACCTTTAGCGCAGGGACCAAACACGGGTATCTAAATTATATCGTCGCTCCCTTTTCATGCCCGTAACCGAACTCTAATCGCCCCGCTTCTTTCAAAGACCCATAACTTGAACATATCAAATTACCACCTTGTTTTGATGCCACGTTGTGGTACAGATGATTTATTATAGGTCGAGCAGCCCGGTGGTCTACTAGCTCTATTGATCCATTATCTAATCAGGTGACCAACCGTCACAATCGTGATTTACCTTCCACGAAAACCTAAAATGCGTATTTTAAAACCTACATCATTTTCATATTTTTATTCTTCCGAGCTGTGCAAACCAGGAAAAGGGTGACCCGAGGCTTGTCTCCACTTACGAGTCTGGTTTTCTCAATATGATAAATGTTTCGTTTTTCACTACATAAAATCTAAAATTTCACGCCGCTTCGCGGTAACCCGATCCATCACATTTCACTGTGGCGAATAATTATAGATCAGTGACCAGATTTAATCCATCCCCGGTTCATAACGGAAAGCCACCGTCATTTCGTCGGTTTTAAAGCTGAATCGAATAAATAACAGTATGTTTGGAAGCCTCTTCTTCGACAGAGGCCTTGATCAAGGTTTATCAGGCAAACCAGGAAAAATCGCGTGAGGCGCAAACAACTAGATACCTATTATAACATTGGAAATCCACATTAAAAATGCCGTAAAGGCCTTAAAATACACGCATAATAAAATTGACATAATTGCTTTCGATCAATTTTAGCAACCTTTCAAGGATTTTCGATGACGCCCCTGTGGAGTTGCGTTACTGAGATAACGTTATTATAACCAATCGCCGTTCGCCCCATGTATAAAAATATCCGATTAAAAAAAGCCGTATCAGACATGATTTCCTGAGCTCGGGCCCCTCTAACTTGGATGCTGGCACGTGTCTTTACTTTTTTAAGCAAAAAGTCGGATTAATATAATTATTCCTAGGAATAATTATATTATTGTCCGTTTTTCTCCCAGGCGCAGGACCTCAAACCCACACACGTGAGTATTCACATGAAATAAAGTTTACAGACAAATTAGAAATACATAGAAATTAAACTCAAACAGGTATCGATGGTCATCTTTAAACCGTGTCTTGCCAAAAAAGTGTTTACGTTTTTGGCTATAAGCATTAAGCATACTGTATGTCCATTCATATTTCATGTCATGGAAGACAGTACTGATAGTGAGTGCAATAGTGATTTCAATACGCAAGAACCGCAATAACGAGCAAGTGAACCAGTACCTGAAAACATAATAAAATCAACCGAATGGGCGGTACAGACCTACTGACATATCAAATCGTTTTAATATTATTATTCTCCAAAATGCTTCCATGCCTGTATCGTTCCCCAAGTGAAGCCCCTTCAAATGGTTGAAAATGTCAACGTTCTCGTAAGTGAAATCCCTTCATGCATCTATTTTTATGGAACGACAAACATTTGTTAAATAAAGTTAATCGGACCACGTTGGTCGCGTTATACCGGTGCTATTCAGTCTTCCTGGTTAGAGCGATTCGGTCTTAGAAAAAAATCCCATAAGTGTTGTTTTTCGTTAAGAAAAGTTTGTTTCTCACAAAAAGATTCATTTGTTTATCTCCACATCCAAAATAATGACCAGCCAAATTCCACGAAACAAAATGAGATACCTTTTTTGCCACAAAAAAGAGGATGCCCCTCACGATAAGATACTTGGGATCCGCCAGTTGCCGTGCTGGACCCCCAGACAAGCCGGCACTGGATCCGCCCCAGAGCCGTGAAAGTGAGCCAAAGTCTCAGGTAACACCCATTTCTGGTGGCAAACGATCTTGGATATATGCAGAATATTGTGTCCCGGGGGCCAGCCATTACCCCAGGGAGAACGCTGCCAGACCAATAATGCAATGCATTTCCAAAATTTTCGATTATTGTATAAGCAACAATGCGAAACCTGGTGTCATGCGCGAAAGGCGGCGCGAATTTCAGGTTTGGACTGTGCTAGCAGGATTTTGACTGTTTCAAAAGGCAAGTTTTTATTATTAAATTTTGCAGTGGCCGACCTTTTGGTCTAACCGTTTTAGGGGATTGCGGGGAAAATAATAATTTCAGGGTTTTAGCAGGTGGCCGTGGCCCCCTTTCGCCCCCCGGGATCCGCCCTGTCTATATCGAATTTAATAGAGATTATTGATATGGAAGATAATTTGAATGCAGCATAAGGTACATGAAAGTTTCTCTTCGGATATACTGTATATAGTGTTTATTGTCAAGATTATTTAGAAAATCCGTAGAAGGGGCAAATATCCCCCCCCCGCAGGGCGCGGGCTAACTATCGCTTTTACAGCCACTGGAGACGCGCGAAACTAGAGGGGGCGGGCATTACTTGGCATTACATGCCCCCCAAAACGGTCTTGCGGACAAGGGGGACTTTCCCCCGCTTGGAATTAATTATTGGCCATGGCCATGGTCGTGAGGTGCGGCAAGTTTATGGAAAAATTGCAGTGTCGCGCAAAAATAGCTCATTATTGTAACACACACACCTTTTTTACAATGCTTTGATTTAGGGGCACCCTCCATGGTTTTGAAGGCACCCCTTAATGAGTTTGGGGGCACACTGCTTAGATTTGGGGTGAACCTTTTCGTGTGTAAGGGTGCAATTCCGAGTTTCGGGACGCCCTTCGAGGTATGGGGGCTATTTTGGTACATCGGGCTCCCCTCTCCTGGAAATTGGAGGCCTTCCTTGGATTAGGGGGCGCCTTTCATGGGTTTGTGGGCACCCTCTATGGTTTTGTGTTTTGTGAAAACACCCTTCTCAGATTTGGACGGGCGCCCTCCCCAGATTGGGTGTGGCATCGCCTAATGGTTCGAGGGCGACGCTTCCGTAAAATACTTTGAGGACGCCTTAACAAAGTTCTGAAATTCATAATACCTTTTTGGTCATTTGGGTGTCCACTTTGGCAGGCAATGTGGCGCATCTCCGTTTGGTTTTGGGGGCGCTCGTAACTACGGGTTGAGGGCGCCCACCGATGGGTTGGTTGGCGCCCTCCATGGGGTTTGGGGCGCCGCCCTCTATGGGCTTGGGGCCGCCCGCCATAGGTTTGAGGGCGCGCCCACCATGTTTTTGGCGCGCCCTTCAATGGGTTTGGGGCGTCCTCCATGGGTTGGGGCCCTCTCATGGGTTTTTGGAGCGCCCTCCATGGGTTTTGGGCGCCCTCCATGGGTTTGGGGGCGCAAACCATGGGTTTGGGTGGCGCCCTCCATGGTTAAAGGCGGCCTTCCATGGGTTTCGGAGCACCCTCTCCCATTGGGTTTGGGGGCGCCTGCGGCGCCCAGATTGCGCCTCCGGCGCAAAACTAGTGCCCCTGCGCCTTCGGCGCAGGGGCACCAATTCCCATTGAGGGGGGCTGCCAGCCCCGCTGCCCCCCTCTGGATCCGCCCCTGGTAAAATGATGAAAATTTGGATGGCAGTAGGTTATCTGTCATACTTTTTGCATCCGTCACTGTACAAAAAATATATAATTTCGATAACAATGTCTTATCCAATATAATTATTGATACAAAAATTGTTTATATGTTATAATCTTTAAGGTCTTTATTTGGTTTATCATGAACGACATAAGCGAAACAAATCCCATCCATTTTATCACTCCTAGTGACGCATCTGATGTTATGCGACTCTTAACATACCAATAATCGGATGCACGCTGCAGTAACCTATTGAACATGCAACCTATTGATGCTTCGAAATCCGTCCGCAGTTGAGCGTGCCATGACATTTTTCCAGAATAAAATAAATTTGGCCACCCATATTGCCGAGTTATCCTTATGTGCAGCGATTGACGCTCCCATCTACGATTGGGAATCGCGACATTTTCCCAAGACAAAATTGACTCCGGGATTGAAACGCTTTTCTCGTAATATTCTCTGAATATCGGACTCGGTTTCCATGAAGAACCTCAGAAAGTGGGAAATTTCCCAAGTTTCCCCAAACTGCTTATGGAGAATTTGCATAGCAATACCAAGCTTTCCAATTGCTCTTATCTGCTCTCCAAGCCATTTGGGTTTTCCTAATTTTTCCTTCACTTCACGGCATTTCCTGCAAATGAGGCAAATTGCTGCCAAATGATATTGTATTGGTGCCAGCTTTGCCATTTTGTTACTTTTGGGCACAGATAACATGATACCTGGATTGGACACTAAATTTGTGGCCTCTTATGTTAAGCACGGCAGAGAATGACGGTGCTGGACTCACATTTGCACGAGCCGAGACATGAAGTGTATCAGCTTATCAGCTCCGCTTCAAATTTTGGCTCTGCAATAAGAGGCCAAAAATTGAGTGTCCGATCCAGGTATCATGTTGTCTATGGTTTGGGCAATGTATTATATTTTGGACATTGGCTAACTTTTGACCAAAACTCGCTCTTTTGATAAGTTATGCTTTCATGGAGCATTATACACAACTCATAGCCAGCATTATATTATCCGAGCATTATACACAACTCAGAGCCAGCATTATATTATTCGAGCATAAGCCGTTTTCACGATGGGTTATTTTGCGCGAAATGTTTTAAAACATTTTAAAATGTTTTAAAATGTTTTAGGATGAAAGTTTTAGTATACGTATCCATTCTTAATCATACATTAACTTTTGGCTCAAACGATTTGTCCTTGAAAGTCTCCTATAGAATTTTGTAATAGTTGTAAGAAATAGTATGAATACAAAAATTGCGGTTTGCTGTAATTGCAAGATAATTTATGGCATGGTTTAATTTGATGCCAGAATCTTCACCTACTGAAACTTTTCAGAAGACTCCGAAACATTTAATTCCGGGCACGCTATTGGCGCTCAACAAAACCGACTCCCCTTGATTCATAATGGACTCGCCCGGCAGCGAATTCTTTCTAGCGTCGATTATTGCGCCATGCGAAGGCAGACCTGGAAATCCATGACGCTGCCTCAGTGCGGATCCAGAAAAGTGTGATTCTTATACAGGTTTGGGGGGCAAAATTTCCAAAATTTCATCGCATCATTCTGAAAACTCATCGGATTTTCGCTGGCTTAGGTATCAATAACTGATTTAAACAAACTTTCTTGGTAGTAAAAGTGCTTAGTTTTTACGACAAACTCAGGAAATGTGTCAAATTTGTGCCGATTTTGGGTGGTTTGGTAGCTGTGTGTTTTTTTTCACATATTATATTCCTCTATCTCACCGCACATCATAGGGGGGGCATTGGCCCCTTTGGCCCCCCTGGATCCGCCCTTGACGCTGCCAATGTATGTAACTAATAGCGGTATTGCTTCCACTGACACGAATCGGCTATCTCTAGACGCAATATCTTTAGGAAACGGACAATTTTGTATCATAATCTTGTAATGAGCTCATTTCATGTTTCCATAACTCTTGAATATTGATAATATCGCCTTAATCAGTAATTGATTTTTCTTGAATATATCGTATACTAAAACTGTCATACTAAAACTTTTTAAAACATTTTGAAATGTTTTAAAACATTTCGCGCATAATAATCCATCGTGAAAACGGCTATTATACACAACTCAGAGCCAGCATTATATTATCCGAGCATTATTCACAACTCAGAGCCAGCATTATATTTTCCGAGCATTATACACAACTCAGAGCCAGCATTATATTATCCGAGCAATATACACAACTCAGAGCCAGCATTATATTATCCGAGCATTATACACAACTGTCCAAAGTGACGGAAAGCAGCGATCACCATGCTACTCAGCTACTTACCACCAGTGATTACCCCGCCACACAGCTACTCAACGCACATCATTACTACTCCATTACCCCATTAGCAGCTGTCAATTATAATATACGATAATTATTTGTCAGCCGGAAGCGGGGCAAAACAAAGTTATATTAATATGCACGTGTGGGTGATCGGAAGCTCACACGTCATTTTCAACAAGTTTTGAGTTCAACTTTTCTGGTAGTGATGTCTTAGTATTGAATTATGGTGCATCCAAACTCTGTCCAAAATTAGTGCACTTGTCCCAACCGCTGTTCGCAAGCTGTCAAATAAAAGGGACCATAAGACCTCGAGTGTCTTCTAATAATTTTCTGGAGGATGGTGGCGATGCAACAATATTTATCAAACGTTATAAACCCACTTTTCACGAATTTCGTATATTAATAAAGCTATTTAATAAGCTCTTGTCACCAATTACATTCGTATTATATCGGAACTAGCAGCTGCTACTGAATTCTGGTCTGAATACAAAATAAAAATACATTTAGCTGGAAATGCAAAGTGAGGCATATATTGCGCTCTGAATACAAGCAATGCACAGTGTAAACATTATTTTATACTGCCAGTGTAAACATTATTTTATACTGCCAGTGTAAACATATCTTTACTAACATACAGATCCGGTAGGGAAAGCTGGTGACAATTGCCGATCATGTGTGCTGCAATTGTCGAAATCTTTCAAAACACCGCTACTAAATAATAAACAGATCTGTGGATAGCGTGACAAAGGTTGAAGCAGAAAAATCGACACCGGTCATGAGGCGAATCATATCGCTTATAATACAAATGGTCTTCTAAGTCATCATCTTCAACTGATTTCCCGTGATGGTGAACAAGGAATCATGTCTGCATATACCTTTAATTGCGAGCGAGCTCGAAGCGCGCAGCAAGTCCTCACTGAATACCGAATTTGTATCACATATAGTTAAGCGGCCGACCCGGCCGGGCTCTCCCGGCCCGGCCCGGCCAGACCATAACGCTTGTCAGAAGCTTATATCTTTTTAATCCCGCATCTGATTGACAAGCAGTCTTCGCCATCTGATAGCCCCATTCAATGACATTATGTAATTGACATGTTTCGTCTCACGTCAGGGGTCAGCATGGCACGT
>VOPJ01011742.1:0-18386 GCA_014673585.1 Semibalanus balanoides
CCTAGTTGCTGCGGCTCGAGCTCCCCTCCTGTCCCCTCTCTCCCCCTCCCACCCCTTCCCACCTCCCCCTCCACTCGGGGGACGCTGGGCCGGTCGCGTCGTACGTCTGCCGCGGGCCAGAATCACATGTATCGCTTACGATAACTAACTACTCTCGCCTCGAGTCCACGAGTTATGTGCTGTCCCAGCGGTGTGTGAACGGTAACGTTGCCTCGGGCGCCCCTTAGAGAGGAGAGCCTCTGTTTGTGTTTGTCCTCACCTTGACATAGCGGCGTGAACGGTAACGTTGCCTCGGGCGCCTCTCAGAGAGGAGAGCCTCCGTTTGTGTTTGTCCTCACCTTGACATAGCGGCGGGGTGCCGTTCCACTGACCTTGACATAGCGGCGCGGTGCCGTTCCACCGACGTCCATCGCAGTACAGGGTGGAGGCACCGATCAGTCGGTACGCCGGCAGGCACTCAAAGCTGGTTACGGAGCCTCGTAGAGAGGGACGGGCCAACCCGCCCGGCGGGGAGGGGAGGGCCACGCAGCCCCGCCCTGCCGGAGACGGGGTACTGGGTCAGGTGACGTGAGATACACACACTACACGCGGTGTCTGACAGCAACTCCCCCGGGGAAGGGAGCGCCGCACCAGAATCCGCACACACTCGCCTGCCGGCAGCGCATATCGTCAGGTATCACCACTGACTCGCTCCGGGGGAGACGAGGATCTCACCCACATCCCTGGCCTGCATCGGGTCGGATGACACACCGGACGGCAGGGCACGGCACCCATACGAGGCAGCTCCTGCTCACAGGCGCACGGCCTACGGGCAGATAAGGCGGCAGCCGGAAGGAATTTTCAGATGGAGGGAGGGGCAAAGAAACATAGTGGCCCCCTCGGCCAAATGGTCCTCCTCCACGGCCAAACTTTCTCAAAAATGGTGCGAATTGGTATCTCCTCGGATAAAGGCCCCTAAATTTTGCAGAGCCCTCTAAAAAAGTTGCAAAAACGTCGGACAAGCCCATTTTGAAGCATCATGCCTAACGAGAGCCCCCTTAGGCCGACTCGAGGGCCTTCTGTCGGCCTAAGAGAGACCCTCAGACTAGCTGGGGACACCTCGGGGCCCTCGGTAATTTGTCGGTAAAAAATCAAACTTTCTTCTGGGAGGGCAAATTTATACAAATGTATGGGGGACAAAATTATGTGTGCCTTCCAACTTCTGGAGTGAAAGCAGCCGCCCCCCCCCCTCCTTATCCACCGCCCCTACCTGCGGGGTCACTCCCCACACACAGCGACCGCCACCACACCGGACCAATGAATGCTAAGATGCCACCACACCTGGCCAAATAATGCTAAGATGCCACCACACCAGTCCAAAGAATGCTAAGATGCCACCACACCGGACCAAAGAATGCTAAGATGCCACCACACCGGACCAAACAATGCTAAGATGTCACCACACCGGACCAAAGAATGCTAAGATGCCACCTCACCGAACCAAGCAATGCTAAGATGCCACCACACCGGACCAAAGAATGCTAAGATGCTACCACATCGGACCAAAGAATGCTAAGATGCCACCAAATCGGACCAAGCAATGCTAAGCAAGCAATGTTTTTTAGACCCATATCTATTCTATCTGTGTTATCTAAATTGTGCGAAAAAATAGTTTTCGAACAACTCTCATCATATCTGATAGCCCATGACCTCTTATCGGCATCACAGTACGCATACAGCGATTGTCACTCGACGGAAGACGCCTTATCGACGCAGTCGATTTGCTTCGCGTCGAATCGATGGCCGAGGTCATATGTTGCTATTACATACAATAGACCTAAGCAGAGCTTTGACTGGCGACCAGACGTCTTCCGTCTCAAAATATAATGGTTGGTGTGGATCCGAGATTGCGTTCGAGAGCTACCTTGCTGACCGGCGAGCAGGTAGTGAAGGTGGCTCTCTCTCACTTCTTTTATCTCACGGTGTCCTCAGGGATCTAATCGTTGGGCCTCCATCCTTTCAGCAATGTTACTAATGAACTTTCATCGCACTTGCCAGCACGGCCGTTTGATGTCATATGCCGAGATACCCAATGCTTTAGACTACGCCCACCCTCGCCGAACTAACTGACCTGAATCCCGGCAGGAAGAAGACTATTCACCGCCGTTTCAATCTTATTATTACGACTAACTGCTTGAAAATGAATCCGACAAACTACTTGCTACTTACTCTGGCATACCCCTCACATCATTTGAAAAAATCGTCATCCTTTCATCTCAACATTTCTGGCAATATTCTAACTCCCTCCCGGTCCGTGAAGATGTTGGGGGGTCACAATCGACAGTAACCTTACCTGGGAGAACCATATAGCTAATATCATAAAGAAGTGCAACTCCGTCCTGTCGTCTCTTTAAAATAGCACCATCTCACACCCGCAGCTCGCAATACTCCTCATTCAAGCCCATTTTCCCCTCATATTCTGTATCTGCCTCTGCAGTCTGGTGGGGCAAGCACGTGCCCACTTAACAGAATGTCAACAGGTTGTTGAATTCGCAGCCAGAGTCGTCTCCGGGGCTCGTAAGCATGACCACATTACGCGACTGTGAGGCTTCTGGGTGGTCATAATATCGGCAGCTTGTCCTACCGTAATAGGCTAGCCAAGTTTCAATAGCTCTGAACGATCCACGGCCCCGAAGGCGACCGTCCCTGTTATTACCACTACTGCTGTGTCCAGCGTGTCACACTGGGCCAACGCTGGCGACTAGAGCTGCCTTCTTTACCTCTCTCACTGACACCAGAACCTTTTCAATACCGCGATGCCGGCGCTTGGAACGTCAGTCGCAGGTATCTCCAGCTCTCAAACTCGTGCTGAGCTGACACGGCAAGCTGTGCTGCGATATCAGTGCTCTGCTCGAATGATGTCAGGTTCTTCCCCTTTTTTCCCGGAAATGAAAACAAAAAAAAAAATACGTTTTTTTTGAGTAGTCGCGTTTGGTATGCTTTTAGCGCGATTTTTCCTGGCGCTGTTTGTGTACTGTCGTCATCTGTGTTTTATATGAACCTGACATTAAGCCACCACGTGGAATGGTTCATCGTCAATAAACTGAACTGAACTGAACTAAGATGCCACCACACCGGACCAAATAATGCTAAGATGCCACCACAACGGACCAAAGAATGCTAAAATGCCACCACATCGGACCAAAGAATGCTAAGATTCAAAGGAACAGATGATTTCAGGGATCAAAAGAACGAAACAGATCTCGGCAAAATGCATCGAGAATAACGCTATCGTGCTGTTTGTGGTCGGCAGATGGCAATAGCACGAAATACCAGACGGCAAAAGAGGCTACTATGGATTTCAGACCGCGTGAGACCCCGTTTTTTGGCGATAATTTGTTCAGAAACGGTCGAATCCGAATCCAATTTTCGCACAGTCTATTTCAGCCCAGGCGCCGATTTCTGTCCGTACCTATAGTCTGTTAACAAAAGTCAAAAAATCAAAACTTATGGTACTTCATTGACTAGTAACGTTAATATATCTGCTTCGTTAGACCATTCGCACAGTAGAAAGGCTACGTGACGTAGTTGCTGACGGATCAAAAGCACGTGCTTTTTTATCGGTCATCATCGTCGGTAGAAACGTACTTTTGACTTTTGAGGTCACAACTCACAGCCTTCGTCACGATAGCCTCTCCTGTGACACTGGGATTTTGATTACCGAGCAGAGCAGATTCTCATAACGTTAAGAGTCAATTGGAAGTATCATAAGTTTTGATTTTTTGTTAACAGACTATACGGACAGAAATTGGCGCCTGGTTTGAAATAGATCGTGCGAAAATTTGATTCGTATTCGGCCATTCCTTAACAAATTATCGACAAAAAACGGGGCCTCACGTGGTCTGAAATCCATTGTAGATGTCGCCCGCTGTCGGCCGCCAGATGCCGCGCAAATGTTAAACATACAGAAAAACTTACCCAAGGCTATAATATATAGGAGCTTACCTATCTCTCGCCAGCCGATTACCCAAGCGCGGATCCAGGATTTCGGTCAGAGGGGGGCGCCCAATATAAGAAGTAAAAGTTTCGCCCTCCGGTTTCGAGTTTCGAGACCCGGCTCAAGGGGGCGGGGGAGGCGCACCCAAGCGCACCCTGGATCCTCGCCTGGATTTCCTTACCCAATCGGTATGGATAGTTTTAGTGTCTCAAAACTTGTATTATCGTGAAACTAGGCTGAATTATCAAGTGTGCTGAACACAACCAGCCAATGTGGCATTTTGACCCACCAACATTTTCTGAAAAGCTCCACCCATGCTGCTTATCAATTATCATACCGGAAAGTATGCTATGCACAACAGTCTTACCATAGGTGGGCACAGTTACTTCACAATGTTACTTCGTTACTCGTTACTCAGTTACTTTAAAAAAAAACGTTACACGCTACTCCGTTACATCGTCAACAAATGTTAAAAAAGTTACAGTTCCTCCGTGCCTCCGTTCCTCCGTTCCTTTTGCAGAGACAATGAGACAAGCTACCTTCAACCACTTTACGTAAAAACATAATACATAATAAATCAATGAACACTAATTGCTCAGAGTCCAGGGCTGCGAATCGACAGAATTTTAGCAACTCTGACTTCGAGTCCGGCCTGAAAAAAATCGACTCTAACTCCGATTCCAACTCCAGCATATATCTCTTTTCCAGCCGCATGCTAGGAAGCAATATCTGCAATGCCATCCTGCATCCATTTTATCCGTTTGTCTGTATTCTTAACAGCATGGAGAACAATGCTACGTGCCGCGCGAGCACGGGCTCGGCGTGAACTGTACACTAACAGGGCGCGCGTCCAGCCCAGTCGCGCTCGCCTGCAGACGGCGGAACCTGCAAAACAGGCACCGAGCGGCGAGCGCAGCCAGCCCCCACGCTACCGGCCCAGTTCTCAACAGCTGAGCTTTACAATTCACAGGACGACGTAGTCAAGCCATAAATACATATGAACCTGCTTTCTCGTTTTGTAAATCGTTGATCTAATGCCACGTCAGTTTCGTGACTTTCCCATTGTAAGTCAACGAGAACATATACAAATGTTTTCGCAGCAGAGCGATACGCATTAGATCAGAACAACTATTTAAGATCATGCTATTGTAGCTTATTGCAATGCTCAGTGACCCCTACAAGATCGAGTACGGTCATCTGGAGGTGACCAGCACGTCATCTGAGGTGACCAGCACGTCATCTGAGGTGACCAGGTCATCTGAGGTGACCAGCACGTCATCTGAGGTGACCAGGTCATCTGAGGTGACCAGCACGTCATCTGAGGTGACCAGCACGTCTTTCCCAATAACTCCTGATAGCATGCAATGGCGATAAGAACGTGAGACCGGCACAGCTGGATATGTCTCGTCGAGACGCGCCCGACATTGGGGCAGGCAGCACGACATACCTGGTTCACCACATGACCTTAAACTACCTTGACCTGATGTCAAATGTGAAATTTGACTCAACCTAGTCACTATGGCAATGATTCGAATCTCTTTCCTTGACGAAACAAGCACAGTGACGTTAAAATGCGCCGAGTGACCATAAGATCGGTGAGTCCCAACACCCCAATGATCATCTGATGACGTTTACCAAGTTTATTGCCTAATCTTCATCCGGCATAATCTACCGCTAGATGAAAGAGTAATCAACTTCTTGTATCATTTTCGTATTGCCAATCATTTTCCAATCATTCTCGTTTCAAAAGAGGTGTAAATTAATGACCCTAGGCCGACGCCTTTTCTACCCCAAGTGCCACCAAAATGCCACCCAGTGCCAAAAATTCGACTCCAACTGCGGGTAAAACTGCCGACTACGACCGACTCAGACTCTGACTTTGATTCCGACTCCGCAGTCCTGGTCAGACCACAACAGCTGACTGTCTAAATAAAATGACTATACTCCAAAAGTGCTTAAATTCGGCTCGCCTTTATCATAAACAAGCGCCGCCAGTATCCCGACGGCCTATATCAGCTGACGAACATTGTTAATATTTCGCGGCATGGCCGGGATCGGGAGACAGCTACCTTTAGCGCAATTTCCAATGTCTACTTGCGATCAGTGAATGCTCCAAAAAGCAGGCAAGAAACTGCGATGAGTTACCAAAAACCAGAGATTTGACAATCCCATTAACCAGTTGTCTACGAGATGGCCTGGGATGGAGGGGGGGGGGGCTGTCAACACTCCCCCCTTCCCCGACAGAACCGCAACGCAGCGAGTGAATGCGAGCGAAGCGTTCTAAACTTGGGTTACTGGCTACTGCGACCGTAATATTGCTGTAGAGGTTAGGCATGGATAAAATTAATATGAATTGACAACCCCGCCCACTTTCCATTGTTATCCACGTCCACGCGCAACAGCTGCCAAATCGCTTTTTTCGGGGTCTACACTGATCGCAAGTTTACATTGCAGTATACGCCTACCTTGATCGCAGTCATAACGCATTGAGCCGAATTGGGCAACAGCCCAACAGCCGACAGGTACGATATTTGGCAGCCTTTTATGTCATATGACATTTATTTGTTTACCTGTGTAAGGCATTGATTGTGCTGGTGCGAATAAACCCGGGTGTGAAGAGAAACAAGCATAGGAAAAAGGTAACTGAATAACAGAGTAACGGAGAAACGGACTAAAATGTATCAAAGTAACGGACCACAAAAGTATCTTATGTTACTCGGTCTGTTACTGTAAAATAAATGTAACGAGTCCGTAGCTTTGTTACTCAAAAAAGTAACTTCGTTAGCAACGGACCAGGGCCCACGTATGAGTTTTACAATAGGTAATCCTCGTCGACACAATTCACAAACAGTTCACCGGTCGACAGGCAGCCGGGCAGAGACGAATTTGTCAACTTCAAAACATTATTGAAGCACACGTGCAAACGTGACTTGTCATCGTCCGAGATCAAAGACTATAAGCGTTGTTATCTGTCACTAATTTAATAACCGTACATTGTGCATTGTGCAATGATATCGCATCAATGGAATGCATAACGGATCAATATTTTAACCCGGTTAGGTTATAGTGTTTGAGCAGAAAAGGCTATAAGCCTGCAATTACTAGACTAAACAGAAACTGACAGGCTATAACTGATAACTACATACCTTGCACTGTCAGGATGCAAGACATGCACACATGTGACATCATAATAATGTCAGGCAATGTCAGGCAATGTCAGACAGTAAACTGACCGTGCTGAATCTACTTACTGGCGCAGACGGCGTGTTCCAGAATCCAGCGGCCTCGCAGGCAGGTGTTGAACATGTTGCCCAGGCGGCGGTAGCCGTCGTGACATCTGTACTTGAACATAAAACCGTCGGCAGATTTCATTGCGGATTTCACCAGGTGTCCGTGAACAATATCAGGAGACTCACAGGAGCTCGTCCAGGTAGCTGCACCTGTGGCAGAGGATAGACCAGATAAGTCGTGTGCTTCCTGTCGCGATTAAATTCTGAATGATAGGCATAGTGAGCGGTTTAGGCTAGTTCTAGCTTCTGATTGTTAGGAATATCTGAATTGCTGCTCTCCGGGCAAGATTCAGAAGTTGTGACACATATTTTATATATATATATATTGCGCCCTTATACCTAGGTGGATTCTTCTAACACCCTGATAATTTTACAGTGGTTTCATATACCTAGTGGAATGCAAGCAAGAGAAGGTAACGAAAATATCGATTCAAAATCCAATTATATTTATTATAAGCTAAGTCCATTATAGGTAAACGCACAGGTACTTAAATGCGCACATGTTGGCGTTGCACGAAAATCGCTATAGTTGCAAAATCCGTCTTCATGAATCATGGAACCAAAATGAGATCTAGATCAACATTTTCCGGTCCGTTGTCTCCGTAGTGACATCCACGGATGGTAAGCTCAATGCATTTTTGAAGAATTATGATGTATTTTACGAAACATCTTTCATTTTTAGAGTGCAAAAAAACGTATGATCTAAAAATGAACCATTTAGTAAACATGTAAATACTTATGAAATGTTGAGACGCTGCTAAGTAGCCTCAGTCGCATTGAATGGATATTAGACCAGGGCATGACACGCTATGTTGATTAGATGGCTGTTGCAGGCATTCTTTTTGAAAATGACAGCTTTTTGGATGTGCGCGTGATTACCTGTCTGCTCCAAAATGCGTACACTTAGAATTTGATCCCTCTTTCTTAAAGCGTACATATGTTTTATGTTATCCCGCGCCTCACTGGGTCTCTGCATTTCCCATACCCTACTGGGGGGGGGGGGTAAACACCCCCTTCTAACTCGGCTCCTATGGCACGTAGACCAAAACAAAAAACTCTCTTCGAACCATCATCAAAAATCATTTCGTAATACTATTTCCTTAAAGGATGATCAGTGAGAAGCGACTATAGTCACGACTCTTCCCTTGAACTGGTGGCGGCCCCGGCCCTCGCCTCCGGGTCGCATTTTTTTTTTTTTTTTTTTTTTTTTCATCGCCACCCAAAGAGCAGGTGACCAGGGTGCCCCTCCCTCTATCCGACGACCACAGCACCTACTTAACACCAGAACATAAAATAACAACGCGGCACTCCCAAGCTAGAAATGGAAAAGAAAACGTAAATAAGCTTAAGCAGAGAGAGAATAATCCATGATTAGATATTAAAAGTAAAGTAGAGAAGGGCCAAAGTAGTCATTACTGAATCAGTAAATGACTTCCCCGACTTCCCTGGGGAATCACATTATTCACACTGTTCATTCAAGATGTTAGTAAAAGGAGCAATTCATACTAGAAGCATCTTATGTTATCTGGTCAAAAATCAGCATGAGGTCCAATTGCCAAGCCCCAATCAGGCCACCAAACTAAGCAAGTTGTTGCCCAGGTGCTAATGGAACCAGCTCCAGTAAGTGGGTGAATACATATAAACAGATAACACACTCACATACACATACATACACATTAACAACATACAATACATACACATACATCACTAGCTAACATAAACACATACAATACACATACATACACATACATACACATACATACACAATACAACACATACATACACATACATACACATTACATACACATCATACACATACATACACATACATCACATACACTACACATACATACACATAACATACACATATATAACACACACAACCACATCACACAATACATACACGATACAACCAAACATACATACCATAATAACATTACCACAATCATACACATACTAACATACATACACATACATACACATATACACATACAGACACTACATACACATACATCACAATAACAACGACATACAACACACACAGCATACATAGATACATACATACATACTCATACATACACATACATACGCATACATACATACAAATACACATACATACATACACATGTGCACAGTGCTACATACGCATTGTGCCCATTAGCTCTGATGCAATAGGTTACGATCTTTTGTGAGCTGTGTCAGTTTTGCTTGCTACTTTCTATCGGAAACATGTTCTCACTTCTGTTCACTTGCCCTTTTCGTGTACAAAATTGAGGAGAATTTAAACGTATATGGATCATTTTCACAGTTCTTAAGATTAAGTGTGGAGAAAATCAAATACAATTGGTTATATATTTGTGTTCTATTTCCCTGTTATTTGGAAAAATGGAAGTGCAGTGGTCTTCTAAAACAAATGAATAAAAATCAATTTTTTCGTATATAAACCATTAACCCACGAGTTACTAGGGTATATTCTGTAACGCGCCTTACTGGGGGGGGGGCTATTTATAGCCCCCCTCCCCTCTGATCTCCGGAACTATTGGACTGACCTTTACAATTAAAACGGCATTTGATAGCCCTGCAAAATTTGTGGACGTAAACCTAATATTGTTAACCTCAATGTCACCAATGACGTCACAGATCACGCCAAAGACAAAATGTTTGACCGTGTCATCGAAGTCCGATGGATGGAATTGTCGCGCAAAAATTCGATATAAAACGCATAAACAGTTGATGAATCGGTATGATTCGTGTATCTGACACTTCTGAGCACCGTTCTAAGCTGTTGATGACCTTGGGTAAGGTCAAGGTCATCCGAGGTCACGAGGTCAAACTGCAGATACGGTCATTAGGAGTTTTATCACTTGTTAATGGGTTTGTTTTTCGATTAGAACGAGAAATATGACCCATGAATATTGTTAGTTCAATACAAATTGATGAAGAAGAAAAAAAAACGTAAAAGGAATTTTTATGCATGGTAAATGGTAATGCTGGAGGATGGAGGTAGAGGAGGTTCTTAAATTTTGTCTTTGAAAGGTCGTTAGTCAGTCAATTTTCAAGATGCTTTAAAGGGAGTATAGCACCTTGGGAAAAGTATGTAGAATGATGGAGAAGAATGCCCTGATCGTCCTGCATTCATTTTGCGAAAAAAGTCAGAAATTTTGTTTAATTTGAAAAAATAGTGCATATGTTTGCATGTGACGTACAACAATATTTGCGTCACCAAGCGAGTTGTGACGCACAAGAGGCATTGGAACGGCAAAAATCGTTCCTTGAATCACGATGCGTAAAAACGTAAACAACTGCGTTCACTGGTTCGCTTGACTCGCAATAATTGGACGCGATTACAAATTGTGTTTAATGTTTCACTAGGGCTTACTTCTAAGCATTTTTAATGTCTTTTAATAGGGAAAATCAACTTACAATGACATGATCTAGTTACTTAAAAACTATATCCACACCGATGAAATTTTCCAAATGTTGTGATTAGCCCATTGAAGAATGCATTAGTTAGCAATGCATATGTCTTCTATTGTGGATAATATTTAAGCTAAGGTAAGGAACTACCCATCAACAGTTGTGCCCTTGAAGACCTTTGTCTGTATTATTTTATAATGGAAATCCAAATTGAAAATTCACAAGTTATGCCAATCATGTTTGGGAAAACCGAACTTCTTTGTAACAACATAAACTGTCTCATATTTGTTGATGTATTGCATGAACATTGACCAGCCCACCATCAAAACACATATTCAACTCATATAGTATTATGGGTAAATTTCTTAATTGGAAATTCGTTCACAATTGACATTAAATATTTATTATAACATATCCACCATAGTGGAATTGCCCATTTGCATTGAGTGAAATACATTAGTTAGTACTGAATATGCTTCTATTGCGGATAAATATTGCAGCTACCGGTTCGAAGCTAACCCATAACAGTTAGCCTTTCAAAGGAACCATGTCTGCATTATTTTTTTAAATAGAAACAATGAACTGACAAAGAAAATTGACATTAATTTTACAATTGTTCAAGTCAGATTACCTTTGGTAGCGGTAGCGGACGCAAGGTAACTGAAATTACGGCGACGGTTCAAAAAGCAATGCGGTGAGAGTCAACAGTGGTGAGTAACACTTGATGACGTATGCGATTACGTCACGTGATTTGTGTCGTATGAAATATTATCCACATATGTACCAACAGGTTTTTGCTTTCAAACTCAGTAAGCATAGTCGTTTTTGCGATGAAAAATTTTGCAATATTTAAGGTTCTCAGTACACCCGACAATCTGGCTATCTCAGTTAAAAACTAGTGTTAAAGGTGCTATATTCCCTTTTACCTTGCTTGACACATTCATTGGACATTTTTCAATCATTTCACTCACGGTTTTTGGATAATTTTGATTTTTGGGAAAATTTGGTAATAACAAAACAAAAAAGTTTTTGGATTTCGCAAAATTTTGAGTTTTAGTCAATTTTGAAAATCCGAGAAAACAGTTCGATATACAATTCTCTTATCTGTTATTTTGTATATTACAATTAAAGTTATTCTTAAAAATGTACTTTTGATGGCGTTTTCCGCAAACTCTTGTTTTTAAACAAAAACCGCAGAGCATGACGTCACTCTGACGTCATTTGACTCATTTCTGGTTAACCTTTCATAGCCTCATATTTTTTTCTCAGCCATCATGTGTCAAATTGATGTAAGACAATGTACTGAAAGTTTGGTGACGATACCGCTGTTATTTCAAGATATATTACAAAATAACGAGAGGGGCTATAAATAGCCACCCCCAGTAAGTCGCGGGTTAAGTTAGTTATATATAACTTTACCTAGAACGGGTTTCCCCTTAGGCAAGCGTACCTTATTAGGGACGTTTACACTATGATTTGTAAATTAGGTTATGACATGCAATTGATGAGTGATGTTACAATAATATTCAATTAAAATCAGGAGTTAAAATTTGAGTAAGAATGAAAATAACAATTACCTACATAATACATAGTAAATATATTTTAATAATTTATTTTCAAGTTATTTTCCAAATCACCTAGTAAACCACTGCTTATCAACAAAGTTTGTGATTTTAGATGCAACAAAGTATATGATTCAGTGGCTTGAAACTGATAACTGGCCGATAGTATAATTAAACGTACTGGTTACGACGCTTCCGATGAGCAGCACACTCAGCAGCGCAGCGACTCTCATCCTGTCCAGCTCCACCACCACACCTTCACAGCGTTCCGACTCCGACTCAGACTACTCCTCTGACTACGACTCCGATTCAGACTCCAACTCCAAGTCAGACGGATTCAGAGACGTCCTGTGTCGGAGTACGCTGGTCACGAGGCCAACTGAGCCGAGCGACTCAATCGGGACTGTCTCTGCCCTCTGTCCAGCCCGGGATGGGCCACAGAGGAAGTGGTGATAACATGTAAAAGCACAGCTGTAGTCCGCTGCTGTACGGCCACAGCTCCCGGTCATCAGGAAATGACGTGACGCACGCGGCAGACAGCAGGGTGATCTGCGCGGCTGTGGGCCCTGTGGGTCGACCGATCGGTGGCATCAGGACGTTTTGTATGGCGCGATGTTGTCAAGGTGAAACTTTGATGCAAGTTGGGGTTGTAACTACAACCCCAATAATTTTGGAATTTAACATTATGCCTATGATGCGATGTAGCACAAATGAGGCTTTTACCAACTAAGTGCAACCACAATTGTTTTCACAAAGTTACGCCCCTGGATGTGATGTGGTGGACTATGCCTAGCTAGTGGTTGTTTTAGTAACCGGCTAGGGCTGAGACGTGTAATTTATCAAGCTTGCTATATTGAAACAAAACTTTGCTCTTGAGGAACCACACGGACATAGCGCATGAGACCGGAACCTCAGTCCCGCACCGCTTTACGCTCACGAGCATGACGCCTTCCCAACCAAGGCCATAGGTGTAGGAACGTTTTGAAGTGTGTGTGTGTGGGGGGGGGGGCAGTCAATGGCGGATCCGGACTTATAGTGACGAAAAGATGCCCCATTTTTTATCCGCGGATTTGGACTGGTCACCCTATTTTGGTATTTGAGCTTAAAAAATGCACATCTTTGGAGAAAAAAAAGTGTTTGTCGGAAGGAAAATCACTTTTATCGATACAAAATTAATTGTATAATTTAATAATAATATAACCCTCGGGGGGCAGAGGGGAAGCCGCCCCCAACATTGTCAGATTTTAGCATTACGCCTATGGCGTGCATTTGAAAAGATCGACTTCAAGATGCCTCCGCCCCCCCCCCCCCCAACTTCCGGAGTTTCGGCGCCCTTGTTACCATGGCAACAACTCAAGTGCGCCAGATGCGCCAGGTTCGTTTCATGCAGTAAGTCGTACTTAACTACTCCCTGCGGGCGGCCAGAATTACGTTAACCTGCGTGGGCAGACTCTGCCCCACCAGAGACCTCAAGAACCACTTAGCCGATTTCAATGAGTCAAACATCATTCGATTCTTCGTGACAAAATCTTTCTTTTTGGGACAATTTTTGTTATCAAAAATGCGGGGCCAAGGAGCACAAAATACGATTTTTTATGTTTTTTGAAAGGTCATTGCAGCCATGTAGTTCGATTGATTGTCATGCACAAAACGTTTGTGAGCTTCCAATATCATGGTCTTTAATATTTGAAAGGGACAAGTTAAAAAATAAAAAAAATCATAGGCGTACTCAGGGATGAAAAATGGGTGTATTTTTTATAAAAAATGTGTGCTGTTCGTGAGTATTTGGGACGATAGGAACGTCACATGTGGGTTTTGTTGCTGTGAGTTGTTAAATGTAATATATTGGGCATAAGCGGATTCAGGTAAACAATGCAGGGGACACCATGTGCGGAACGCCTTTTATCATCTTACTTATTTGAAGTTGGGCCTAAATTGACGAAGGATATCGCCTTCCATTTTATGTAACTGCGTGCGCCTCTGGCCCAAAATATGTATAATCTAAGTATGTATGATGTTTATAGCAGTGACATAGTTTCTGGCACTTGTATTCCACCGAAAACTACGAAGGAAGTGTGCGCCGCACTTCCTTCGTATTCCGCATTCGTAACGACCTCCCCAAAACATGAGCCTGGAGCCGCCTCTGCTGGGCCGATTTGTTAAAATTTTGACACAAAACGCATCATTTATATATATGAAAAGTCCGAAGATTTCAAGACGATAGACGTAACGGCTCAGAAGCGGTGCGCGAAAAACTACCGGGGGGGGGGGGGGCAGAATTTGCCCCGCAGGGAATAGGGTTAAGTAGCATGTACGTAAGTCAACAATTTACATATTGCTTTGTTATTCTGTCTGGGCATCGTCCATAATTGGTTCCCCAATAAATGTACCATTTTGTATATTTAACAAATGTGGAAATAAAAAATCACAAAATTTATACTTTCAACATATCATACAATTAGGATACATATATTATAGAATAAAACATGGACAATAACCAAATCAAAATCAACGCAATATCTATATTTTTGACTGACTGACTTTCCAAGTATGATAGCTCTGGATTTTGTATTCGACATTTCCAAATATGCCGCCCAGCACACTGGCTTCTTCTGACCTAAAATGCGGCCGCTGCCATCTGCCACAGATCATCCGTACCAGGACCAAAATATTGAGCGTCGAAACGACTCGAACTCACGTTGACGGGAGGGGCAGATTTATAGTCTAGTGCTCTCCCGATTGAGCTACGCGGCGGAGTGCGGACCTCACTCTGGCCGCTGGCGAACGAATATTGAACCAAAAGTAGGGGAGCAGTTAATGTCGTAAATGGGGTCTTGGTCCCCTGGTTCAAATTTAAATTTTTCACTTCAATTAGCTCAGATATTGAGGGTTAAAAATTAGATGTAATCATAACAACTGTAATAATATTAGTGGCGCACATACCGAATCAACATCAGCGATGCAAGAGGGAGCAACTGCTCAAAAGTGGGGGTGCAGTTAACATTGTTGGCGCCCTCGACCTAACACGTGGGTCCCTGGCCTCCCCGGTTGTTAGGTATGCTTATGAGTTATGGCATTATACCTGGTTAATAATTCATCGTTATTCTCTCAACTTTAAAGCATTAATCTCGAACAAATGTAAGTGATCGAAAGGGGTAAAACGGCTGAAAATTACGGGGACGAGGTACTATTATTGAACCCTCAGGCTAAGAAGTGGGACATATGGCCCCTGCCCCCTCCTCTACGCGAGGTCGTGAATGAGTACCTAATTACTCTCCCAACTTCAATGTATTTATCTAAAACCAAAAGAAGTGATGGATGAGGGATAGTTGCTTAAAAGTGAGGGGGCTGGTTATCAGTATCGGCCCTCAGACTAAAAGTGGGGGACCATGGCCTCCCAGCCACTAGTTTCCTACGCCTATGATTGTGAAGTTGTAAATTACTTATTATTCTCCCAACTTTAAAGGCATTTATATGGAACCATTATCAGTGATTTAATAACTAAAAATCACTAAAAAATAGAGAAACGTCAATACTGTTAGATCCCCAGCTTAAAAAGTGAACTTTGGCCGTCTAAATTCGCCGTTCTTACGCTTACGGGTTATGGTATTGCGGGGTTGTAAATTCATAATTATTTTCGCAACTTTAAAGCATTCATATCGAACAAATAGCGGTGACAGGAGGAGAAGAAATCGTTCAAAAGTGGGGGCATGCCCCCCCCCGTTCCTACGCCTATGACCAAGGCCTTATAACCTTCCCAACTTGCCCGCACGCTACTGCCCACCGCTCAATTGGCAGTGTCGGCTCGTGGCCTCGGGCAGTGTGGTGCTGTGCGGCGCAGTCTAAATGCCAGAGCGGTGCTAGGCTGGCACGGTGCATCAAGTCCAGTCAGCATCAAGGTCATCCTCCAATCATATGTATTAGGAATTAAGACTTACATTAAGTTAATCAAATACACTATTTGCGATGAGTATTCGAAGCTTGCTGCATGTAAGACAACAGTCAATTTGCGTTGGACTTTTTCAGGGCTGTTTGTCCACTTTTAGCTGCCCACCCTCTATCCAATCCAACAAGGCGTCGCTTTTTCTGACGCTTAAAAAAACACGAGTTATCTGCCAGAGTCGTGATTCATTCCAACGAGCGACATTTGGCCTTCACTCTACTCGCACAGCCTTCGGCTTTCGGAGACCTAGATACGCGATTGAGTCATCTCCTGATCGGTCGGTGAGCCGAAAAGATCACACATGCGTGACTCAGGCGCCTTTCGTCTCCGTCCGACCCTGTCATCGTCAGGAAAACGGCAGCCGCATTGCCAATTACTCATAACATTTGGGTAAGCTATTCAGGGCCGGCCCCACTTTTTTGTGGGCAGTTTTTCCAGAAAAAGGGCATACGCATTACGCAGCCTGTAATATTATATATATATATATATATATATATATATATATATATATATATATAATATATATATTTCATTTATGCAGGGTGTTAAATGGCCAGAGCATATTTGGCATTTGTTCGTTTCTTTTCAGCTTGTGTCTAAAGTGTCGAATAAGCGTTTTAGTTTCGTTCGGTTAACCATATGAATATATCACCTAAGGGACATGCTACCTTAGGGACAACCTAATTTGGACCTAAACCTAGTTTCAACGGAATCTATCGTCATCGTCAGAGCCTGTTGGCATATACATGTTAATGGAACATTAAAACATTGTTCAAAATAATCGTTTTAAGTGCTGCTTTGAAAATAGTTATGAATTATGTGAATTTAATAATTATGATTATGAATTTAATAATTATGAATTATTATGAATTTAATTAATAATTATGAATTATGAATAATTATCTAAGTGCTGCTTTGAAAAAATGAAAACACCTGCATAAATGAAGATATTTTGCCGAAGTATACGAATATATATATATATATATATATATATATGTGTGTGTGTGTGTGCCCCGAAATTGATTAGCCCATGTTCACATTGTTATAACTATAAAACAAGCAATGATTACCGATTGGTTTTTGTATCACTGTATCCTTCCATGATTTGGGCACAATCCCTCAGTGGCTCAGACATCCCAGTCACCTATTGTTCGTTGGGTCCGCTCTCGTGTCTTACAATGCATTTCTTTATGTGCCCAACTATGGCTTACTTTGGTTAGTATGCTTTATCTTGTTGAGCTCACTGTGCGTGATGCTTATATTTTGTTTAGTGGCGATTGACTAGGGCAGTTGCCCGGTTATATGCCTTTCCCCTGTGGCCGTTGGAGGCTTCAGGGCCGGCGCCAAATATTTTCGGTTGGGGGGGGCAGCTTTTCAAGAAAAAGGGCCCTTGGCCAAAAAAGACCCTTTCTTTTTTCGTTCTCGTCTGTCTCGTTCCCGCACGCATTACCATTTATTTACCAGTAAGGCGCCGTAGCTGGCGATGAACGAGCCAGCGCGAAGGAAATGTATGGTGAATTTTAACTCGATCAGGCAAGCCCTAGTGTAAATGACTAACGCTATTTAATACATAATCACTGCTGACAATTTGTATGCAATTGGGGGGGCAGGCCCCCTAATGGTATCAAATTTCAACATCAGGCCTATGGCGTTGCATGGTAAGAATGGAGTTAAAATATATAAAGTTAGCATTAGGGCCCCCCATCAATCATTTTAATAAATTGACACCGCTTACATAATAATACACAATGGCATAAGTCACCCCTTTTGGTCTGATCCTCCAGGAGCCCTTCAGCTTTCTAAGAGGCCCTTCCGACCTGGCAAGGAACAGCGCTGGCAACTTTTTCGCCTTGCCGACATGCTCACTGCTCAGAGCCCAGAGGGCCCTTCGATCTACCCTGGGGCCCCTTCGTGCTGGCTCGAGGCCCATTCGGCATGTTATGGGACCCCTTTGACCTACCCATTGGCCCATTTAGTTTGGCCAGGGGCCCCTCTGACCTGCACAGGGGCCCTTTTAGTCTGGTCGGGGGTCCCTCTCAGAGGCGGATCCAGCCCCTCGGTTGGGGGGGGGCAACTTTTTCCGGCAAAAAGGTACCCCCCCATTTTTTTCACGAATTTGGGCTTTTCACCTTATTTGGCATTAGAGATTACAAAATACTATTTTTTCCCAAAAAAAATACATTTTTTAATACTTTTTT
>VOPJ01011743.1:0-18386 GCA_014673585.1 Semibalanus balanoides
GACTTAGATAAATGGACATGTTTTTTAACATCTACTTTATCGGTATTTACTGGTATTCGCAACACATTCGTCTCCCTAGTTTATGGAACAATCATATCTCATTGAAATCATGCAAACATCATTTAATCCAGCATTTTATAGTAATAATGACCACATGTTTATATTTACAAATTTTGAATCCGGATGGAATTTCTGGCGCCATTTTAGAGATATTTTATATTCTATTTTACGAAGAGATGCCAACGAGTCATAATCAAAGGCTTAACTTTCAATTTCTACGCTAATGACCGCAGCATTTTCAATGTACATCATCAAGTGCAGCAAGACTGCAGCTTATTGCAACACGAGTTACATTGTCTTCTACATTGGCCGAACACATGAAGCTCGGCGACTCGCCATATTCGCAGCTTAATCAGAATCAAAATTGGGATATCGAGGCTCAATATTGGAAACTCCCGTGCTTTGTATTGTATATTTGTCAGCTTCCTCATCGTGAATAAAAGTCGCACACACAAAATATACACACACTTAATCAGCAATGACAGGTGTAAGTAGAAATTACATATCATAAACATCGGAGAAAACAAACAGAAAATACATTAAATCTGAGCATTGATGGTCCTTAATTAAGGCAGTGTCAAATGAATGTAGCAAAGGTGAGTTTGCCTCAATCAGTGTCACTCGCTCATCCATTGTAGCCAGAAGACACGCTAGGGCCGTTGTTACCAGAAGACACGATAGGAGCGTGGAAGGCAGAAGACACGCTAGGGGCGTTGTAGCCAGAAGACACGCTAGGGCCGTTGAATCCAGAGGACACGCTAGGGCCGTTGTAGCCAGAAGACACGCTAGGGTCGTTGTAGCCAGAAGACACGCTGGGAGCGTTGTAGCCAGAAGACACACTAGAGCCGTTGAATCCAGAAGACACGCTAGGGCCGTTGAATCTAGAGGACACACTAGGGCCGTTGTAACCAGAAGACACACTAGGAGCGTTGTAACCAGAAAGCACGCTAGGGCCGTTGAAGCCAGAGGACACGCTAGGGCCGTTGTAGCCAGAAGACACGCTGGGAGCGTTGAAGCCAGAGGACAAGCTAGGGCCGTTGTAGCCAGAAGACACGATAGGAGCGTTGTAGCCAGAAGACACGCTAGGGCTGTTGAATCCAGAAGACACGATAGGGCCGTTGTAGCCAGAAGACACGCTAGGAGCCGTTGTAGCCAGAAGACACGCTAGGAGCGTTGTAGCCAGAAGACACGCTAGGAGCGTTGAAGCCAGAAGACACACTAGGGCCGTTGTAGCCCGAAGACACGCTAGGGTCGTTGTAGCCCGAAGACACACTAGGGCCGTTGTAGCCAGAAGACACGCTAGGAGCGTTGAAGCCAGAAGACACACTAGGGCCGTTGTAGCCCACGAGACAACGCTAGGAGCGTTGGTAGCCCAAGAAGACAACGCTTAAGAGCGTTGAAGCCAGAAGACACACTAGGGCCGTTGTAGCCCGAAGAACACGGCTAGGGTCGTATGTATGCTCCGTAGACACACTAGGGCACGTTGTAGCCAGCAGACACGCTAGGAGTGTTTGAAGCCAGAAGATCTAGCACTAGGGCCGTTGTGCCAGAAGACACGCCTAGCAGCGGTTTGAAGCCAGAAGACATCGCTAGGAGCGTTGGAAGCCAAGAATGACAACGCTAGGAGAACGTTGTACGCAGAAGACAGCTAGGAGCGTTTGTAAGCCAGAAGAAACGACGTCGGAAAGGTTAAAGCCAGAAAGACATGACTAGGAGCGTTGTAGCCAGAAGACACACTAGGGCCGTTGAAGCCAAGAGGACACGCTTAAAGGAGCGTTTGGTGCCAGAAGACACGCAGGAGCTCGTGGCCGAAAGAGATAGATACTGGAGGTGGGAGTTTTGTAGCGACACATCGGGGACGGTCGTTGCCGTAGCATATTCTTTGACCGTCGTATCGCGCCAGTTCCCACTGTCCTTCCGCCCATGGCCGAGTTACGCCGAGACCGGTGACCTCGGTCGCAGCTCCATGGACCTGAGGTCACACGGTCTCTGACCTTTTTGACTGTGCTGGCCACCATCAGCCAGGCAGAGCCCGACCAGCAGAATTGTGACGGAAATCTGAAAAGAAAGTGGATTTATGAGAAAATAAAATACAATCTAATTTTCACTGTCTTCATCCTATACTTTACTTTTCACTACGACGGCTTATTTAAATATTGAACTGTCAATGTTTCTATTGTAGGGAAGACGTTAGGCTTCCTTTAATCTTCTAGCTTTGGTCTATGTTTTGTTGACTTGATTTTGTGTTTACTTTTTCCAACAGGGACTAACAGGTTATAATTGCAAGTTATATCGCGCATAGCATTTTACAGAATTCATATCGTTGGTTCCACCTTACCTTGGCGAGGAACATGTTGCTTTGCCTGGCTGGCTGCTGCAAGTGTGCTGCGCTGGAGCAGACGGTCCATTTATACCTGCCCGTCTTCCGAGTACCCTGTTGCCACAACGTCGGCAAGGGAGTCCGGGATCGTGGAGAATGAAATCGGTCGAAGAACAACACCACAAACAGGGATAGTAATAATAAGAACACACAGGAAAGCCCAGAAACAGAAACAGAACTGACGAAAGCGGTATAATATACACACTCAATAAGGGCGGAGCGATGCAGAGAGTTGGTGAAGTGCGAGGCAGCGGGACACTTACGGGCCCACGGGTAGTAGCAGGAAAAACATCAGATGCCTGCGGGATGTGCGAGAAATTTTTCCACTTTAATTCCTGATTTGTTACGGGTTAATGAGGTGGTATGGCATATGCCAGGGTAGCATCGCTAGTTTATTGCAAGACACTAATGGAATGAGACGCTCTCCAAGGAGACGAAGGATTACGGATAGATGATTAGCGAGCCGAAAGTGGATCGCGCGTGAAGAACGGTCGATGTAGCTTTATGCTATACATGCGTCCGCCGAGCGGATGTGTAAATAAGGCGAAACTAGGTCGAGGGTACTCATTAGAACGGAAGATCGGACAATAGCGGTGCGACGCCTCTTGATTTGTCTATTAAGTGCTGACATGGTGGTTGGATCAATGTGGTTACCGAACTCAAATGTAGAGATAGAATACATCGGCGACCTAAGTCAGACATCACATACAGAGCGAGAATATACAGGAACGTAAAGGACGTGGGGAAGTCGGTTGATTACACGGGAGCGGGCCGGATAGCGCGGACAGTTTCAAGGACGATGATCAGTGGCGCGGGGGTAATAGAGGAAGCGATGACCACAGGATGACGGAGTCACATATGGTAGGTGGACTGATGACACGATATCACAAAGTGAGAAATCAACGATAGATCTAAAAATGAGACGCATAAGCCTCTGGACGGGAGCAGATGCTTTAGAGGAGAGGCGCGGTGGAAGGCGCTCTCACAGTGTGGCACAAACTTCTTACCAGTAGCATTACCTAGAATACTCTTCCGCCCAGTCGAATGCCATCTGCCGTCACGAGACTACCGTCAACAACCTTAACGACGAGGACGCGGGCCAGATTATCGTTTAAAGACAGGCTGTTGGTCTGATTAGAGGGTAATTATGAGCTGTATGTAGGAATATAATCGAGATATATGACAACAGAAGACTAGATGAGCGCCTTCCGATGTGGTTGTGCCCATGGTAGTTTAGTGTCGTTTTTATCCATGCTCACTGCGCAGTCGTTTTTAATATTTTGTGATGCAATATGAACATTATTTTTGTGAATTGTGAACAGGATATTAATCTGCACACGGCAATCTCCAATGTTCCGACTTCCGCATTTTGTATTTCGCATCAAAAAGTATCCTCTTTTTTATCCGCAAATTTGGTTCAGTCACATCATTTTGGTAATTTGTGATTTTTTATCGGAAAAACAAACGCGATATCCCGTAGCACATATTTAAGTAATAATAACGATTATATCATGCCAACTCAAAGGGGTGTGGCTGATAATTTGTCAGTGGTGTTTGGCTGAAAGACGAGAAAATGTCTCTGATTTGTTTGCACGATTTTTTTAAATTAAATTCATTATTTTATATTTTAAAGCAATTTTAATATGAGTTTCCATGTAGGTAGGTAATTAAGATATTAAGCGCCGCGAAATTTTTAAGAGTTTGCCTGATAAAATCCAGAAATATAGGCGGTGCGGGGGATTTTTGTCTTGTAGAGATAAAAAGGCTAACATACTAGTCTTTCAATTCAGCGTTACGACGTACCGAAGACGATGACGATGGCTTCGATATGATGATGGCCACCAATGAGGCATCGCGAAGCGACGTGAAAACTTTAATTAAGTCGTAGGAAACGATATTTTCTTGTTAGAGCCAGACTGTAATTGGAGCCAAGCCTTATGCAACCTCAGTGCGTCGCAATGTATTTGGTGTGGACCTCTACAAATATTGCTGTGCGTTTAGAAGTGCGGTCAAAAGTGTTAAAGCGAACTTTTTTGCCCAATGGTACAGGAAAGTAGGAACATAACACATGAATGCGCTGAGAAACGGCACGAGTTTTTTACCTGTATATAACAGAATTTGTAGTTGAATTGCGCCACGGAGCGGCGTGAAAATCTTGAGTTTTATTCCCTGCACAACTGCATTCTGACTGGTTAAAGGCCCAGGGTCCCTTCCGATCGTCTAGGGGCCCCTCTGACCTTTTTAACGCCCTCCCGACCCGTTCAGGGACTCATCTTGGATCCGCGATATGACATGATGCGGAGTTGGTGGTAATATAGAATACATACAAACTCTTACGCCACACAGTATTTAAATCGGAGCATCCGGGTGTATTGTAACACCCTTCGTGAGCGATTAAGAGGCATTCCGGAACAGGTTGTTGCTCGTCTCAAAGACGAGCAATGACCTGCATGTAACTGCAGCCAAACACATATTGTATTGTGGCGTTGCTGTGCGACAACAAAACTGCCTCATTTGTTTTGTTGCCAGACACGATCGAGTGCACCGATACACTCACTGAACTGTTATAGAGCCTTGCACTGAACCCTACTGATCAGAGACAGAGTGAGTAACACTGTTGAACATTTGTGATGAGTGTAGCAGTGGCCGAATTTGGGTTGAATGTAGCTTGCCGTCATGCTGTGCTCCTACACTGAGTGGTTTGAGTTGCATTCTTGCTGTGGGCCATTGTCTGCCAACCGGGGTGTAGCTACTTGCTGACACAGGTGACTGTTGTTGGCTGTCATTGTTGATCTGCACAGTAACGTCAACGCATATAACAAAGAAGTTGAGTTGTGATAGTTTATTTCACATTGTTATAGGTCAGCGACTGTTTATTGATGCTCAGGCTCAATGCTGTCAGAGTTCAAAGCATTTGTCCACTGTGTGTTCTCAGGATTTTACGGCAAGAGCGGCAACAGTGGCTACTGTGGAAATGCAAATGGCAACGCAAAGTAAAGTGACAATATAAAGCAAAACCCGTTTACTGTTCTCCTGTCAACCACTGGCCGCCACACTGCTATTTGTTTCCGTCGAAAATTTTATTTATGGCACAGAGGCAGTCTTTATACATTTTGACCGATCGGCGATCGTTTTTTCTTGTAAGGCTTGATTGTTGGGGGGGGGGGGCAAACAGGTCACTTTTAATGCCATTGGGGTGCACAGCATGGCCCTAAATGACCCCCCCCCTTGGATCCGACAGTAGCGTCGGTT
Organism: Semibalanus balanoides; assembly: GCA_014673585.1. Taxonomy (NCBI): domain Eukaryota; kingdom Metazoa; phylum Arthropoda; class Thecostraca; order Balanomorpha; family Balanidae; genus Semibalanus; species Semibalanus balanoides. The sequence continues at coordinate 5,693 of VOPJ01011743.1, forward strand.
CGTCAACGCAAAAAAAAGTTGAGAAAACGCGTTTGTTTATCCGTCGACTGCAGGGGATTTTTGGCATCCACTGGGGGATTTAAATTCACTGCGCAGGGGGGACAAATCCCCCAGTTAACATGTTTAAAAGAAGGTCCCTGTGTCATCACTTGTCCAGAATCAGAATAAAGCTGTTGTCATTAGTTGTAAAAAAGCACCTTGTTAGGGCTGAAATCCAAATCATTATATCGAGCTATTCATATTTTTGATAGTCGTACCTTTGATTGCAATCGCTGAAGGAGATGTATTGTACTGATGTACCAGAACACGTTTCGCTCAAAAGCCGTCTTTCCGAGATAGTTACCTTTCTCAGCTATTCCGTGGGATATCGTTGTGAATGTGTGCTAACAGCACTGTATGTACCTACTACCTATTCAATGTCTGATTGCTCAGAAACGTTAAGCAAGAATCACTTTGGTTTCTTCACAAGGCACGACAGAGGCACTTGCACATTTACTTTCCGTTTCATCGTGAATTTTGTGTGAAAATCCCGCCTTGAAAAATGAGCTGAAATTAAATATACGTACAGTTACAACCATTGGGAGCCATCCTGATGACTGATTGCGATATCAGCTCTCCATCACGTCAACCGAAGCCGGTTCCGCTGCTCAATTGACAGTCGACTGTCTTTCTAGGTCCACCTGCACCGGTCACACGTCCCTGTGACGTCACGTCCGGCCGACCGCCGGCGGCGTATGTGACGTCATCAAATGTAACACTAACCGGAGCAGAAGCGTGACGAGACTCGGCTGGATAGTGGATATGGAACATTGCACGGGTCTGCCGCAAGGCAAGGTTCCTCCGCAATAAGGTTCCGCTCTGAATGCAAATATATTAGTCAATAATATTGTCTTGCTGTTTTGCTCTTAATGCCTACCTACCTAGTACCTACCCTTACGAAAAAATATTACGGGAGATATTAAATAGATCAAAGATCAATATGCTCATTGGGCCTGTCTCAGCCAACAGCCTCCTTCCCCAGCTACGCACAAGAACATTGAGAACATGCCATGTATGTTGTCGAACAAAAGAGAACGCATTGTTCCATTGTTGAACCCCATCTGTGGCAACCACCCAGTGTGCAGTGTTTCCAGTAGAGCATGCGTGGGGTGTATGTACCGTGGCACAGAACCGTACACTATTCATGTGATCTGATTAGAGTAAGTGTTGGTCAATCAGTAGATCTGGCGATTGGCGTGTGGTGCAACGCGTTTTTGCAGTCCGGTTTTAGAACAGCCGAGTTTTTTGGCTCCTCACGCAAGCCGGTCTCTCGGTAAGGTCGGTTGGTAACTCGGTCTCTCGGTAATGAAGATAGTTATAATCAGGATCATATCCGCCGGAACACAGATCGTCGATTACAGTGGCATGTGTTACCCCACAGTATATGCTACAGCACTAAGACAAAAGATTACAACTATATGCAAACACACGAGTGTGGGAACTATTTTTAAGTTTGGGGAGGGCGAACTTTTGAGCGGAACTGAGGCAGCAAAAATGATAGTTAAGAGAAGCGACATATGCCCTGTGATCGCCACCCGATATATCGCCAACAGGGTTTATCGCCATATATCGCCACCCGTTCACACAATATATCGCCATACCATATATCCCCGATATATCGCCAACCGTTCTGGATCCGTCAATCCCGGCGACCGCCTTGATCCGGAATTTCGTTAGGGACCACTTTTCATGTTTCGACCCCTGGCCGACTCACTCTCTGCTGAACGTCAGGGGAGCAAAGCCGACATCATACCAGCATACATCTGTAATGATGCGTTTTGCTTAAAAACGAATGAAACACCCTGAACTACCCCATGCCAAGAAGACTGAATGTTATTTACTCTGTGGCGCCTTGTATTAATTTGTTTGTTTGTTTATTTAATGACAATGAGCAACAGGCATTCACCCAATTACAGCTTAAGTCGAGCTGTAATTCATGAATAGTAGCATTAACCTCCAAAAAGCAATGAAACATTGCGACCAAAAATAGCTCTATCAAGTATCAACGTTACGACGAAGAAACATATCCTTTTGGCATGTGTACGCTGTATTTAGCAGTGTTTCCATGCTGCGATAGTCATTTTTTTGGAAAGGTGCAAAACCAGCTCTAAATTCATTGCAGTTTAATTTTCTTGTATTTTTACTTTAGCTTGAAACTGAACCTTTGTTCTGCAGAACATAAGCAAATTTCCGTAGACAATGCCGTTGATTTAATTCAGAGTGAAAAGATCATATGGATAAAAGACGGAGAGGGCCGATACCCTGCTCCAAGCTGGGGGCGTCCCTCCCCCCCAGGTCCAAAGTTGAGGAGGCGAGTTGCCCCCAATTCCCCACGGTTCTTACGTCCCTGTATAAACATTATTATCTGCTCAACACATAGCACAGTGAAGTGGAAAGAAGGATGACAGGACCTTGCATGCTTTTGATCTTTAAAGATTTGACGAGGAAAAAATGGACCTTATGGTACTGCATGAAAATAGATGGTATCCGACAAGCTTAAAATCCTGCCTGATTCAAAAGCTCGATCAATTCATAGGTAAGTATCAATTTTGTATAATTATAATATTTAAAGCATTGATGGGTGACTTACAAAGGTATATTAAAAGTAAAATTATAAATATGGATTAAATTTATACATTTGTATAAGCCGTATACTACAAGGTGGTCTTGAAATGTAGGTAGGCACTTTGAGGTCGCTAGCCTGCATTACTAATAAAATCACAATCATGTTAAAATGATACAAGACACGCATTTCAACTCTAATGTACAGGGATTGTGCGCTTTGAGGATTACAAATTTTAACTCACAAATACAAACTCTCAGTTTTCAGTTTTAGCCCGCGACGTGCCTGGGGGTAGACAGCCCTAGACAGCCCTCTCTATGGATTTTCAAGTATAACGGGAATATGGCGGCGCGCAGATTTGTTCATTTTACCTACATTTTACGGATTTTATACATTTTGGACAATTGTTGGGGCATCAATTACTCACATAGTTTGAACTTATATTGATCTCGGGTCAACTCGGATCAGGTCAACAGGCCAGGCTGTGGTCATACCACAGTCACAGTTTGTGGCCGCTCAGATTCAAACATACAGGATTTGATAAGGACATAGGAACCTACAATACGTTGATCTCATATTTTTAATATTGGTGACATAAGGTCGCGTCAATATCGTAACCTCCCCATTTTGTCAACGGGCACATATTAAAATTTTTCTTTTCAAACGATATGCATGATAACAGTACAATTCCTTCTGAAACATGTTATCATAGACCATTCCTGATTATCCGGTTTCAGTTTCGGTGCAGTGACCCCTACAGAGTTAGCCGAGATCATCCGAGGTCAACAACACCTTTTTGTCAATAACTTTCAACAGAATAATAATAGAGAAGTGAAATCGGCACCAATGTATTTGTCTCATCGAGACACGACTCCCAATATGCAGCAATGCAGTACTGGATCACCACTGGCCATGACCTGAAGTCAAATTTTGAAGTTGACCTAACATGATTAACACAATTATGATTCGACGAACCTTGACAAGAGAAACACGATGACGTCAAAATTATTGCCTTATCTTTATTTTATAAAATGTTATTTGCAAAAATATTTTTGCCAAGAAATAGCCTTTTTGACATTCATGACCTCTGAATTCCAAAATTATTGACCTGTGCCTAAGTTTGAGGACACAGAGTGTGATTGCATTTGTCAAGAGCTTATAGTTCCCGAGTTATTTGGGGTTTCTGTCTGGAGCAAAGTCCTAAAACTGGTAAATATGATCTTTGATAACCTCTTGTAACTTCAATATTGACCTGAGCCTAAAAATGACCAACATAGTTTAAAAATAAAAATACAAATAAACAAGCTTTCGAACATTCGTTGTATGCGTCCCATAGAAGCCTTGTTACAGGGCAGTGTTTGTCATGGATCGAGTGCACCCATGGGTGCCCACTCAATTCTTCCGATTGTGTGGGTTGGGTAGAAATTTGTTGCCTTTGCATGGGTACTGGGCGGGAATGGGTAATGACAACTTTTGAGTAATGTCGTTAAGCTTTATTTTTTGTCTTGGTTACCAGATGTTTAATCAGGAAAATATGTTAACAAATGATATAGGACACTTAAACAATAGTCTTTGGCAATGATATGAGAACAATCAATCATGGTAAGTAATAGTGGCGAAGGATTTAAGAATTTCCAAAAACATGTCCGGTCTAAAGTCCGATCCAATATGACAATGTTGACCGAAAAGTGTTCGATGAAGTCCTAATCCACATCTACACACAGGTGCGTGATATCATTTCTCGTTAATAGTATGGAAGTAAATATGCTAGGATAATGGTTTGAAATTTTTTTGAAAATAATTATACGCTTAATCTGAATGGGCCAGACCGGTTATGGGCCTCAATGTTATGAATTTGAATGAGCCTCATGGTCTGGGTCTGGGCTTAGTGTTCATGGGCTTCGGCTGAGCTGCACTTGGGTTTGGGACACCCATGACGAACTAGTTATGTTACAGGGGGCATCAAAACGCCCCTACCCCTCACAACCCCCGGCACGGCGAAGGAGGCGCCAAGCATCGGCACGGTGTGGATTAAAACAAGTTTGTAATCTATCACTTTATCGTGGTGCTGTTATTTCCCGTGGGTCGTGGCATAGAACTGGTTACTTGAGCACCATCAGCTGATAACCTGTTTTTCTTTGTGAAGGTCCACGATACCGTATTATGTGAACGCAATTTGGTGCCGTGCTCTAATAGTTCTGTGATCAAATTTAAACCTTACTTCCCCATAGCTTCCTTTTGCATAGCCCAAAACGTATTAGAGGCTGGTCAAAAAGGAAACTTCATGCTCTGCGTTTTATATTCTTCAATAAGTTAAATATACACAACAATATCAATGCAGTTCAATACGTGTACTTAATCGACACATGAATACAACAAATAACACCCACGTAAACCCAGTGCTGAATAAATGCACACAATATTTAAATATTGACAACGACACTCCATCCTGCACCAGAGTGGCGATAAACACAGCTCCAACAGTCATCCAAGCATCGGCGCAGCCCAGGTGAGTACAGGTTTGATATGTTTAAGGAGTTGAGGTAAAAGGAAGCTTCCGCGCTCAGACTGGCTGCTGCGACCACTGCAGCAGCGCCTCGCCCTCCTCCGGCGTGAAGTATTGGTCCCAGTCGCCCACCTTGCCCTTCCTCATGAACACGCCGACTCCTTCTCAGGATGCGCCACGCCTTCTTCTGCCAGTGCGTGTAGTTCACGCCGGGTCTCTTCATCTCTCGCGAAGCTGGTCGGTATGGCAGATGGTCTCCGCACAGCTCGGTCCGTCACATCGCTGGCCCAGGACTTCGCAACGCGCTTGATGCAGCCGACGCGGTCCTTGTGCAGCTCCTCGTACGTCACGCATAGCACCTGGTCGGCGTGGTCGCGGTAGCCCTTGACATGCTCCCGGTACGGCCCGTACATCATCTCGCCCTTCTCGAACGCCTCGCGGAACTCGGCGAACGTGCCGCGGTACGAGTTGAAGCTGACCATGCGGCAGAAGTGGAAGTAGGAGACGCAGACGTCGCGCGGGTCCCGGCTAACGTAGAGCACCTTGGCGCCGCTGGTCCAGACGCTCTCCGGCAGCAGGTGGTGCGGCAGGTGCGTCTTGATGAGCCGCGGGTCGGCCAGGTCGGCGATCTCCCTGAACTGCATCCGCTCGATGGACGGCATATCGAACAGCGGGAAGCGGTACTCGAGCGGCTCATCCGGCTGCTGCTGCTCGTCCTGGTGCACCACCTGCCACACCAGCTCCTGCAGCCAGGTCGTGCCCGACTTGGGGAAGCTCGCCACGAACACGTCCGTCGGCCGCGCGCTGAAGCGCCGCCAGTGCTCCGGCGCCTGGGACATCACGTGCCACGTGTTGATGACGGTGCCCCGGTAGCGGTAGTGGCGCAGCCGCTTCGCCTTGTAGTTGGGGTCGAGCGACAAGCACCTCGCAGCCTCGGGGATGGTCATGGCGGCGAATCTGACGGTCCAGCTTCTCAGTGTAGGCCGCCTCCTGCTCCGGGGTCGGTCCAGCAGTGACGGTCTCCTCCGACATGACTGCGGCTTCAGTGCTGGTCTGTCTGGAACGTGACACTGACGCTGTGACGCTGTGACGCTGGGACGCTGTGACGATGTGACACTGGCGATGTGACCCTGGAACGCTGGGACACTGGGACGCTGTGATGCGACGACAGAGATAGAACGTCCTCTCCGCAGATGCTGCAGCTCGAGTGTGGACCAGATTGAAGCGCAGCCCACCTATATCGCCCGGCCGTCTGACCTATCGCCTGCTATCTGCTCACAAGTAGTCTGACAAGAAACAGTTCTGATAGCCACACGGAAATTACGGCCATTCAAAGCGTCCTCACATGGCCTTTTCCATCTGTATTTCCCGAGCAAACTTTGGTCGTGAAGATTATGCATGTCAACTGTCCCATTAGTGGATCCAGTCGTATTTTTTGTAGGGGTATTTTTTGGCAAAAAGGGAACCCATTTTCACCCCGGATTTGGCCGGTCACCTTTTTTTGTATTTGAGCTTTAAATAAATCGGAAAACAAAATAACACTTAAACGCGATTTTCCGTTGCATATATGCTAAGAAATATATACATATAGGTAATAACAACGTTTATCTGATACCAACTCGCAGGGGCCCTTAACCGATAACAGGGTCGTATTAAGGGGGTCACCGCACCATGGCCTTCCCCTTGGGCGCTGAAGGCGCCCCCATGCACCGAAGGCGACCTCATGGACCGAAGGCGACGAAGACACCTTCGATTCATGAATGTGAGGCGCGCTCCGGCTGAATATTAAGCGCGTTCCACTGAATTTGAGGCGCGCTCCGGTACACCTGAAGGCGACCTCCCACAAACCTTGAAAGCGCCCTCCCAAATTCTTCCAGAGGCGCCCTCCAATATACCTCTGAAGGCGCCCTCCCACATAGCTCCAAAGGCGACCTTCGAAACACCTCTAAAAACACTTCCACATGCCTTCAAAGGCGCCCTTTGATAAACTTCTGAAGGCGCCCTCAAACATGCTTCCAAAGGCGCCCTCCCATATACATATCTCAAGGAGCCCTCCGATACAAATAAAAAGGCGCCCTCTCATACCTCCGAAAGTGTCCCATGCACTTTTGAAAACGGTCTCCCAAATATATACACTCTGCACTCTGCTCCGAAAGCGCCCTCCGATACATCTCCGATGGCGCCTCCCAGATACCTTCAAAGGCGTCCTCGAATACATTTTCGGAACTGTTCTCTGAAACATGCTACGAGAAGGCACGTGAGGGCACCCTCCGGGCCCCGATACACCTCTGCAGACGCCCTCCCACATACCTCCAAAGGCGCCCACCGATACGATTCATATCTGAACTTCTGAAGGTACCCTCTCACATAGTCCAAAACCACTCTCAGATACATATCTTCGAGGCCTGAGGGCGCCCTCCCTTCACACCTCCAATGGCGTCATTCGCTGACTGTTAGGCGGGGGCGTCTCTGGTCACACAGAGGGTGCATCTGGAGCTATTTGGGAGGGCGCCCATGGAGACCTATCGTAGGGCACCTTTGGAGATATTTGTGAGAACGCCTTTAGAGGTGTATCGGAGGGCGTCTTGGAGGCATGTGGAAGGGAGAGTTTTTAAAGCTGCATCGGAGGTTACCTTTGGAGCTATGTGGGATGGCGCCTTCAGAGGTGCATTGGAGGGCGCCATTGGAGGTATTTGGTAAACCAGGAGGGCGCCCTAGGAAATTTATCGGAGCCTACTCCCTTCGCCCCCCCCCTCCTGCTCAACAACATCTTTTGTCTGACGCGCCCATCATGTGTGGGTATTGGGCGCCCTTGAGGGCTTGACCCCACCCCCCCTAGGCGGATTTATATACGCCACTGGCCGATAATGTTTGCAGTGAGGATCGGCTGAAATTACGATTTTTATGCGTGTATTTAAACCTTTGCAGCATTTAATATGGATTTCCACGTTATAGCTGGTACTTAAGTTAATAAGCGCCGCGAAGCAGCACGATTTTTTACGGGTTTGCCTGATAAAACCCAGAAATATTGGCGGTAGGCCTGGTAAAGGATAAGTGGCTAAAGTGCTATTCATTTAACTCACCGTTACCATCAGCTCCGCCACTGGGGGAAGGGACGGGGGCATATCCCCCAACTTCAAAGTTAGGGGGACAGAGTGTCTTTTCTCTCCCCCCCCCCCACCAACTTTGAGCACATGACAGAATCTTCAAATTTAAAGTACCGCAAACAGAACACACTATCGTTTTTAGCACCCTCAACAGTAACAATACAGTTATCCAAGGAATTAAATCAAAATTCTGCGCCGCTCCACGGAGCAATAATACAACTCAAATAAATTATATACGGGTTCAAACACATTTATAAATTTGCTCCATTTCGCAGCGAATTATTATGTTATGGTGTATATATATGTTCATACTTTCCTTTATCATCGTGCAAAATAGTTAACTCTATAATTTTTTACCGCAGTCTTACCCCGCGCCCCACTGGGGGGGGGGTGCTTGAACAACCCCCTCCTGCATTCTTATGAAGATTACGAAAAACTTCGAAGCGTAGCGCCGCCAAATTTAGTATAACTTACTGATTATTTTCACCAAAGATAAACCTGTACACCAATTTTGAACACAAAGTAAGAGACGAGGGTGTAATTTGGGATAAAAGTGGTCGAAATGTCGTAGAATTGCGCTGCATAATGATTTGCACAAAATGCAAAACCGGCGAACTCAATAATATCCAAATCATGCAGGTCTGTGAACATTTTCTATAGCTTTATTTCACCTTTCGTAGCCTAATCGACCGACCTCGAAAATATGACACAAATCATATTCAGGTGAGGACGTCGATTGGCTTCAGGTGCTCAAAAGAGACCAGAAATCACGTGTTACATGACTATATTAGATCCAATAACAGTCCAATGAAGTAATATTCCTAGTTAAAAATAAATATCCCCTATTCTTTTACAGATCTAAAATGTAGTTCATAACTGAAATAAATATGAAACAAATATCAAAGTATTTTGCGAAAGATTAGACATCCATTATACCTACATGTCTCCAAAATATAGTGGTGACGCGAAATACAGAATTCGGAACAATGCAGATCGCCGCGCCCAGATTGATATCCTGTTCACAATTCACAAAAAATGTTCATATTGCATCACAAAATGTTAAAAATGACCGCGTATGGAGCGTCAATGAAAAATGACACTAATAAACTATCGTGCACAATCTTCGTATGCCCGACCGATTTCATTCCCCACGATCCCGGCTCCCTCGCCGACGTTGTGAAACCCCAGGTGACTCCGAAGACGGCAGGTATATAATGGACGCGTCTGTCCAGAGCAGATCACTTGCAGGCAGCTTAGCTAGGCAAAGCAACATGTTCCTCCCAGGTAAGTGGAACGCAATGATATGAATTCTGTGAAAATTGCTATGCACGATATACTTGCCAGTTATTAGTTTCCTGATGTAAGAGTAAAAACAAAATCAAGTCAACAGAACATAGACCAAAGCTAAAAGATTAAAGGAAGCCCAATGTCTTCCCTACAATCGAATTTGTTTAGTTCAATATTAAAATAAGCTGTCGTAGTGACAAATAAGGTATAGGATGAAGACAGTGAAAGTTAACCGATTTTTTTCTCTCATAAATCCACTTCCATTTCAGATTTACGTCCCAACTCTGCTGGTCGGGCTCTGCCTGGCTGATGGAGGCCAGTCCAGTCACGGTCACGGAGCTTTGACTCAGGTCACCAGAGGTGTGACTCAGGTCACGGTCCTCGTGCACTCGCATGGGAGGAAAGAACACAGGGAAACTGGCGGAATACGACGGTCAAAGAATATCTTACGGCAACGACGTCCTGATGTGTCGTACAAAACTCCGCAAACCTCCAGTGTATCCATCTCTTTTGGCCACCGAGCTGCCTAGCGTATCTTCTGGCTACAACGCTCCTAGCGTGGTCCTCTGGCTACAACGCCCCTAGTGTGTCTTCTGGCTACACGGCCCTAGGGTCTATTACTGCTTTAACGCTCCTATCGTGTCTTCTGGCTACAACGGCCCTAGCGTGTCTTCTGGCTACAACGGCTCCTAGTGTGTCCTCTGGATTCAACGGCTCCTATCGTGTCTTCTCGGATTCAACAGCCCCTAGCGTGTCTTCTGGCTACAACGCTCCTAGCGTGTCTTCTGGCTACAACGCTCCTATCGTGTCTTCTGGCTTCAACGCTCCTAGCGTGTCTTCTGGCTAACAACGGCCGCTAGCGTTCTTCTGGCTTCAACGCTCCTATCGCTGTCTTCTGGCTTCAACGGCCCTAAGTGTTGTCTTCAGGCTACACAACGGCCTATCAATAGTCTTCTGGCTACAACGGCCATAGCGTGTCTTCTGGCTTCAACGCTCCTAGCGTGTCTTCTGGCTACAACGGCCCTAGCGTGTCTTCTGGCTTCAACACTCCTATCGTGTCTTCTGGCTACAACGTCCCCAGTGTGTCTTCTGGCTTCAACACTCCTAGCGTGTCTTCTGGCTACAACGCCCCTAGCGTGTCTTCTGGCTTCAACGCTCCTAGCGTGTCTTCTGACTAACAACGAGCCGTAGCGTGTCTTCTGGCTTCAACGCTCCTGCGTGTCTTCTGGCTACACGGCCCACAGGTGTGCTCTGGCTACAACGCCCCTAGGTGTCTTCTGCTACAACGGCCCCTACGTGCATCTGGCTACAACGGCCCTAGCGTGTCTTCTGGCTACAACGGCCCTAGCGTGTCTTCTGGCTACAGCAGCCCTAGCGTGTCTTCTGGCTACAATGGATGAGCCAGTGACACTAATTGAGGCAAACTCACCTCTTCTACATTCACTTGACAGTGCCTCAATTACGGATCATTAATTAATGCTCAGATTCAATGTATTTTGTGTTTGTTGTCTCCGATGTTTATGATATGTAAGTTCTACTTACACCTGTCATTATTGATAAGGTCCTGTGTAGATTTCATGTGTTGACTTTTGTTCACGATGAGGAAGCTTGCAAATATACAATAAAAGCACGGAGTTTCCAAATTTGGGCCCTTGATATCCCCAATTTTGATCTGGATTAAAGCCCTGAGAATACGGCGAAATTTGCATGATGCTCGGCCAATGTTTAAAGAGAATGGCAAATCGTGTTGCAATATGTTACAGTCTTGCTGCACTTGATGATGAACCTACATTTAAAATGTTGCGTTCATTGTCGTAGTATTTTAAAGTTTAGTCTTTGATTTTGACTCGTTGGCGTCTCGTCGTAAAATATAGTCTAAAACGGCATAAAAATACCTCTGAAACGGCGCCAAATATTCCTGTTGGGATTCCAAATTTGTGAATATAAATATGCGGTCGTTATTACAATGAAATGCTGAATTAAATGGTGCTTGCTTGATTTCATGCGGATATTACTTTTCCATAGTCCCTATGGTAGACGGATATGTTGCGGAATAGCAAATCATACACGATGAAGTAATGCAATAGATAACAGGAACATGCCATAGATAACAGGAGGTACTCCTGTTATCTATGGTAGATGTTAAAGGGACATTATAACTTCATATAAATATTAGTAACGAATGTTTTGATGGATGTATTCCCGAGATCAGGACCCACGCTAGCTAAGCATGTTGCGTAGCCCTGACCAACCATCCGATCACGCAAATCCAGTGACCGGCAGAATTTATAGACGATATTAAACGATCCCCTAACAGACTGAGGGACGGTCCGCCCGGTCGCTGGCTTCATCTGACCTTTGACGCCCGCCACTGCCACCACCCGCAGGTCATCCCGCCAGAAGCAAACAGCGAGCGCCGAAGCGGCTCGAAACCCATCTTGCCAGGGTGGGTCAGATCTGTAGTCCAGCGCTCTCCCGATGAGCTTACACGGCGGACCTTAACATTATATTTGATTGAGATAGTCATTTTTCCGTGCTGTCAACACTTTGAAATTATTTCAGACGAGCTGGGTCTTACAGATGGGCCAAAATCCGACTTCATCGTGCTTGCTTGCTTGCTTGCTTGCTTGCTTTGCCGTGGGTTTTCAAGGGGATAATACGTTCACTGCACTGAATTATGCAAAAGTATCACTGATAATTTTATCGTAAATAACACATGGTATAGACTACGTGAAAATATTTGACACAACAACAGAAACTGTCATCATCCATAAATAAACACAACATTAATACCAGCCGAATGATAAGCACGTGCTTTGACTTCGGATTCACCTTCACAGGTGAGAATCAGGAATAAAAATACTAAATGCCACAGAAAGGTGCAGGTAAGGTGTGTTTTACTATTGCAAACAACAACAATGCTTTTGCCTATATCAGTTTGCCGGACGAAAATGAAATAACTCGCTCCGTCTGCTTCATGCCATGCATGCTTTACTAGTGTATTAAGCATTACTGAGCGATGCTGGTATGTAGATATTTATGATCGAGACGTTTTTTGAAATCACTGCGCGAGCGAAGCGAGTGCAGTAGTTTTAAAAACGCCGAGATCACAAATACCTACATACACACAAGGCCTTATAACCAGGTAGAGTCATCCGGCAAATGTACCGCTCCGTGACGTAGGTGCGTGAC